>VMDR010000445.1:159690-231644 GCA_007922815.1 Macrotus californicus | reverse complement strand
GAGAATCTTAAAAGCAGCAAGAGAAAAGGAGACAGTAACCTACAATGGAGTGCCCATAAAACTGTCAGCTGATTTCTCAAAAGAAACCTTACAGGCCAGAAGGGGCCGGAAAGAAGTATTCAAAGTCATGAAAGGCAAGGACTTACATCCAAGATGACTCTATCCAGCAAAGCTATCATTTAGAATGGAAGGGCAGATAAAGTGCTTCCCAGATAAGGTCAAATTCAAGGAGTTCATCCTCACCAAGCCCTTATTATATGAAAAGTTAAAGGCACTTATCTAAGAAAAAGAAGATAAAAATATGAACAGTAAAATGACAACAAACTCACAGTTATTAACAACCAAACTTAAAAAAAAAAAAAAAAACTAAGCAAACAACTAGAACAGGAACAGAATCAGAGAAATGGAGATCACATGGAGGGTTATCATCAGGGGAGTGGGTGGGGAGAGAGGGGGAAAAGGTCCAGGGAATAAGAAGCATAAATGGTAGGTAGAAGGTAGACAGGGGGAGGTTAAGAATAGTACGGGAAATAGAGAAGCCAAAAAGAACTTATATGTATGACCCATGGACATGAACTAATGGTGGGGGAGTGGGGAATTCTGGTGGGAGGGGATGTGCAGGGCAGAGGGGAATAAAGGGAGGAAAATGGGACAACTGTAATCACATAATGAATAAAATATATTTTAAAAAATTCCTGATGCACAAGGGAAGAAGGGCCTTGAAAATATTCCTGTCTGTTCATTTTTGCGAAGGACAGACTGAGCTGGAACAGCCGCACACTCATCTTCAGTCGCCCAGGGTGGCACCCTGTGCCTGAGCAAAGAACTGGAAGGCTGAGCCCAGGAAGGTCTCTCTGCCACCAGGTCTCCTTTCCGCATCCTTAGAAACATGGGACTACCCTAAGCTCCAGGTCCCCAAACGCTGGATAGGGAGCAGACAAAGCAGTCCCCAGGAGGTGCTAGGGGACACGGGAGAGGGACTGAGTTATCCCACTTTATGACGCACTGCAGCTTTGTTACGGGAGGCAAGCTGGACAGCGTCTGCGATGATCCCTGTGTTATCTGGGGCCCTCACACCCCAGACAAAGGCAGGGCATGTGACTACTCCCAGGGCCGGGACTCTCCGGGGGACAGGAGGTGGGGATGGGGGCTTCTGGGGAGTTCCCATGGCCGGTACCTGCTGTGGCTGAGACTCTAGTGTTGAGGGGCTTTCCCCCTCCTAGTTATGATTATATTTTTTATATTTCATAAACACAAAAGTTAAGCTGTATAGAAAAAGGAAAAGATATTCTTACCCCTGCAGCTCTATGTCCAGACTAACCCAGAGTAAAACCCAACATGTGAGTGAAACTGGGAATTCATTAGATGGGTCAGTTGATTTGTGATTTTGATGCAATGAGAAAATGACAACTTATCTCTGGCCTGGTTTTAAGGTAAATAATTCAGTCTTGAACTCAAGTGATGACCTGATTTTTGCCATATTGACCAAGAAAACTATAGAAATAATTTCAAGTAAACTGCCTGAAGCAGCAAACACCAAGAAATATACACAATTAAGGAAGCATGCACTCTGAGACTCTGCATTGGTGTCAGTTCTGAATTCCGACTCAGAATATTCCCACATTAGGCTGAGCTGGTTGTACAGCATAAAACGTGGGAGTGCGATGGGGCCCTGGGTGCTGAGTTTGTCTCCCAGAAAACAGGAAACTTAGCCACAGGCCCTGCTACATAGTGGCACTCTCTGGTAGCCACAGCACCTGTGGCCACCCACTCTGCCTTCTCTAGGGGAGGGGGCTGGCAGCATTGTGAGACCCCCGTGCCCGCTGCCCCTCCAGGTCTGACACTTCTCGGTCTCAATACCACTCAGGTGGAAGGTGACCTTCCTTGTCTACGGAGTGGGGACAGGGGCACCCCAAGAGCCACACAGGTCTCTCTGGAATGGCTCAAATCAGCCCTTAAGAGGATATTCTACTCACTCTCGTTGAACATCAGTGCCGCCCTTGGCCCATGAACAAAGCTGGATTTCCTTTATAACAATCAAAATACAATATATAGGGCGTTTCTTTCTGAGTGTTTTGCTGGAACTTAAAGAAAAGGAGAGAGTGGACTATCACCTTGCATCTAATTTGTGTTGGAAATTTTTTTGAATCATAGGCTTTGAGACTACAAGAACTTTACGGTGTCCTAGAAATCATAAATCAAAGCAGATTCCCACACAAAATGTCTTGGTAAATTAATTACTAAATTTGATGACTGGTTTCAGGGTTAAAGACGCTTACAATGAATATGAACTCCAACTTAACATATTTTGTAAGAAAAAAAGGATGTTAGAACGTATTTTGAATGGTTTATGTACTACAAGGGAACATAGATCAAGGCTTGCCATGTGGGATGAACGAGGAAGACAAGTATGAGGCCCTTCTAGAAAAAAGAGAAGGAAGAGTGGAGAGAGCCGTTCGCTCAGCAGGTGGAGGCCAGCCCACCCAGTGCACATCAGCTGTCAGGCGGCTCCATGCCTGTTGAGCACTTGTCCATCTGAAAATAGCTCCCAGATGAGAAAGGACTACAAAAGGATCAGCTACCTCAGGCCCCTCCACCCCCTGGAGCTCGGGCTGCCGTGACAGAAGACCGAGAGTCTACAGGACGTCAGCTACGGATGCTAACGTCAGGAAGGGCGCGTGTTAGTACGTCCGTGCCACACGGGGTGTTACTGGTACCATGTCCATGGACCTCCTTCGCGATGGCAGACGCGTGTTGCTTCTGCTGCCTCACCATGGCGCTGTGTGACAGCATGGCTCTCGCTTCCCTGTGAAAGGACACAAGGTTGAAGCAGTGCGAGGAACCCAGCCTTTCGAAAGAGAGCATCTTTGTTCTTTATGGAGGATCAATCATTGCTTTCCACTGAAAGACTTTCACGTGTGTTCCTGATCTGAGACAGAGCCTGTGACTCACAGACGGGCAGCGTCACTGTGACCGGGGCTCAGGCGTGTCCGTGTCCCAGCACACTGGTCATGGGGCCCAAAGGGCTGGCCACCCCCCACTCCCGCTCTCTTTTCCAGCTTATTTTCCTCTGTTGTTTGCTCACTGGCCCCCAGCTGCAGCCCAGTACATCAGCACACCAGTCCCAGCAAACTGAGAACAGAGAAAGGACACCACACCGCCCCAGAACGCTTGGGTGGTGACATTTTAAAATCGGCATCAACAGCTGTCCTTTGAGGCAAAGAATGCCCATTTATGAGTCACAACTCTGAACCCCCTTGGACAACTGAGTAATAAAACATCTTAGGGAACAAGATACCCACCTTGCTCTGAGCCCGCACTTCCTGGCAGGACGAGCCGAGGTCAGGAGGAGAGACCGGCGTTCTAGGAGAATGGGTGGCTCAGGGCCGGTGGGTTTTATCCCTGAGCCTCAGACGGCATGGTCCCTCGCTCTGCCTCCAACTGGGGACTGAGCCTTTGTGAAGAGACTGGCATCCAGCTGACATCAACCGACTATATATAGCACCAAATACTTCATTGACTCATATCTTCCTGGCGAAAGAGAGGAACAGACAAAGATTAGGCTGTCTCCATTGTGTTGCTGCTCGGCGAGGCGGCCGAGTGAGCATCCGCAGGTGTTTGTGGAGCACCCTCCGTTTGAAGAGAGGCTGGCTGAGAGGGATTTGAAGAACGTTTTTGAGATGTAGCTCTAATGCTAGATCTTAATTGAGACAGCATGGCAGGTGACTAACAATGAAAATGGGCATGGGGACAATCACATCTGTGAGATTTCAAGAAGAAAGCAAGTGGTGCAGGGTGGACCGGCACAGCCGTCCCTTGGCCAGGCTGAGAAAATGGGTGACAACTGTTCGGCAAAGTGGGGAGCATTCTGAAGTGGGTGTTAGGTGCTGTCCAGTAAAATCTTAGATGCCAGCTGGGGCCAGGCTTTTTGAAGAGGCTCCACAGAGAGCCGGGCACACACAGCGGCCATCTCTACTGGCTCGGCGGCTGAGGATCCCTGCAGGGTCCATGCCACCTCCGTGCTGGTCCTGGGACGCAGAAGCACACTCCCATCTCTGAGTGCCTCCCCGCCCTCATGGCTCTGTCACACGTGCACGACCCACAGGATCTCATGGGTCCTCCTCATGCGACCTGTTTGAAATACCACGGGGGCTGCCTCCTAGCCCCTCACTCTGCTTCACATTTCTTTCTACTTTCGTCCATCTTGTTGGCTTTGGCAAAATGGTTTCTCCTTGGAACCTAATGAATACCTTCAACACAAACATTGGCTCAGAAGCGATTGCAGTGGGTTAGCTTAAACCCACCCTCTGCCACCTCGGACGTGCAGTCCTATGACCTGACACCAAAATGCACAACCTACCTCAGTCTCATACCAAGCAATTCTCTCCCGAGTGGCCACTTAACTGATTTAAGTCAACTGGGAGTGACAGAAAACGCCCAAAATGCAGACACCGTAAACAGTGGAAGCTGTTTTCCCCACCCCAGCTTAGTCTGGGGGACATCACATAGCATTGGCATGATGGACACACTGCCAGGGGCTCGGTCACCTGCTGACATTTGCTCCAGCGTCCCTGGAATGCAGACGCCTCAATGGTGGCAGTAGCCCTGCTCAGTGTTTTGTATTCCAATCGGCAGGAAGCAGAAGGCAATGGGCCAGGCTCACCATCTCTGCTCCGGAACACGACCTGACACTTTCCCTTCCTTCCCTCTGGTCAGGACTTAGAGGGCTGCACAGAGCTCACGACAGGTCAGTAATGTTGACGATTCTGCATGGCCATGTGCCCGGCTAATATTCAGAGGTCAACTTACTGACAAAGCAGATGGACGGCTACTGGGAATCAACACTCAGTTTTTGCCACAAGGACATAGTCATGTTATTTTATCTATTATCTGTCTATCTGTCTGTCCATCCATCATCCATCCACCTGTCGAGTATCTGTTTTCCTAGTAAAATTTGATCTCTGTATGGGCTTGGGCTTTGTCCAGATCTTCAGCAGCAAAGATCCTGTCTAGCCCCTGTGGGCGCTCGGTGCTCATTAAACACAGGAACGGAATGGAGATTAATGGTGGAACGCATCAGTGGTGTGGCACGAGCTTGGGGTTCTCTTCCCGTCGTGGCGAATCCCTGGGCAGAGCTAGGGTTGTGATACGTGAACAGTCACTGAATATGAGAAGATGGTGGCCACTCGGGAGAGAGTTGTTTGGCATGAGACCGAGGTAGGTTGTGCATTTTGGTGCTAGGTCACAGGACTGAGCGTCCGAGGTGGCAGAGAGTGGGTTTAAGCTAACCCACTGCAGTTGCTTCTGAGCCAGTTGCTCCCACTGATGATATTAATTAGCTTCCGAAGGGAAACCATGCTGCCAAAGCCCACAAATTTAAATTCCATCTTAAGACTCTTCCGTGGTCTTTATATTCCAGGTTTTAGCTTTTACCATAGTATGTTACTAAGCTAGTCTCTTAAATTCTTCATTTTTTCATCCATAAAATGGAGATTACAATTTCTACCACATAGTGTCATGGACATTTTACATGTAATCATTTTAGAAATTTCTGATACTTAATAAAAGTTTAACACTATTTATTATTATTATTCTTCCTGAAATATGAAAGGATTTAGAACCTTAACATAATCAACTGAATTATTCAGGAAAAAATAAGAATATCTTCAGAACGCCCCGGTTTTCCCGTCTGGTCACCTTCAGAAGGTTCCGGCTTCGTGTTCCTTTCAGTTGGACAGGTTGAAATGCTCCTGCTAATTTTGGTTTCCAAAATAAAAGGAGATATTTTAAGTGTTTTTAAGAATACATCAGTTACTTGTGTTTATTTTTCAGTTACACTTGAGACTGTTTTACCTTATTTTTTAAGCTCCTTTGTACACATCTCTGATAGCTTTCTGGTGTCTGGTTGCTATTTGTTCTGGAAAAAGAGTGAATACACCCTGCACCGTAGTTCTCGGTGGTGTTTGCTCTCCTTGTGGTCCATCGCACAAGGGCTCCGTGTGAACAGGGACAGCTGTGGCCTGTCCTGAAAGCCACTGCACTGCCATCGTAAACTGAATCACAGTCGATGAAGTTCTGCCCCACCTGCACAGAGACCTGCTCCCGATCAGCTTCTGCGGATCACACTTCCCTCAAACGTGTCTCGGAGTTCCCAGCTCCCTTTGTCCACAGCCCCCCCCCTCTGATCCCCAGGACCCAGGACCACCCTCTGCACGCCTGTCGGTGGCCTCTCTGACCCCTGGACCTCAGCGCCCACACTTTTCCTGCTGATCATTCTCATTCCGGAAGCTTCCTCCTGACCCTGCTCTGAGCAGAGGAATACTCTGTGTTCCCTGCAGGGCCCAAAGTATGTTGAATTAATTCACACTAATGGTAAAAGGCAAGGAGGGCTTTCTCACAGGTGAAAGCAGGGGGTGCTCCAGGCAGACCTTGGCGCCTCGGGAGGCTGCTGAGCTGAACACTGTTAGGTGCAGAGCTGGGCCACCCCCAACCAAACTCCCCCCTCTGCTGGGGCTGCCACGGCTGCACACACAGCCCCTTCACCACTTGGCAAAGAGAGAAGGTTGAAATGAGGTAGATTTTACCACCTGACCAAAGAAATCCGCTCTGTGGGGACCCATGAAAGGCAGCCTTATTCAGCCAGGGCTAAACGGGCCCACACTCCCCTGACTGGGCACTTGTATTTAGTCCAGGCTCTCTTTGTCCCCTTTCTGTCTATATTCGGTGGCTGCGGGCAGTTCGAGATGGGGGGTGGGGGACGGATGTGGGGACTGCTTTTCTGAGAGGTGGGCAGATGGCACATTAGCACTACTGAGGCTCAGTTCTTCACCAACGCCCAAACAGGGCCACTGCCAGCAGCAGGCAGGGTCTGACCTCGGGAGGAAGGTGTTTCTGGGACACCCTGCTGAGCTGCCCGTGGGTGCAGGGCCTGGGCTGTGAGTTCTCCTGGGTGGCTGGGCGGCAGCCCATCACAGTGGGGGCTGTTTCCTCTGCAGGGCAGGGTCTGCTTACACTGGTGTCCCCAGCGGGTCCTCGAGAGGTAGGTCCATCGTCAGCAGGCCTGCAGCGACCACACCACCCACCCAGGTGAGCCAATGCAGGACAGGTGGAGTTTGTAGCCGGCTCACTGTGGGGAAGGGCTGAGGGCACACAGGGGCAAGAGGAGCTGCAAAGCCCCTGTCCGTTGGAGGGTCCGGGCATAGCCTTGGTGTAGCTGGAGGAAACTGAGGTTCCAACAGAGTCGGTTCCCTCCCCTCATACATGATACCGAGGCAGAGTGAAGCCCAGTTCTGCCGGGTCCAAAGGCCTGAGTACAGAACCGCACTGTGCAGAAGCCTCCCCCACCCCTGAACGCTGACTGCCTGGGTACATCTACCCTCCCGGCTAGGCGGAAGGAGCCAAGTGGAGCGCTGTCTGAATGCTGATTTCCATGCCATCCTTGCTGACCCCTGTTGGCATTCCCGCCCCAACGCTAGGTTTGCTTTGGCCACAGTGCCCGTCCTCATAGCATCGCTGGCCGTTTGCCACCTCCTGTCCTTCTGGTTTGCAAACTTCTAGAGTTCCTCCTGGTGTCTATTCTCAGGGTGCTGTCCTTCCCTTCAGCTGTGCAAACACCGAAGTCAGCGACACACGGAACGTAAACAGATGGAAACGAGTCGGTGTGCAGACCTCCCGTGGCTCCCCAGCCCGCGCCCTCCCCACACAAACACGCCCCTCATTCGAGGTAAGGCTCGCCTCCAGCTGCACCAAAATAGCCCGTGTACAGGCGAGCCCAGTGTCTGTGCATCTCCTCGGCAGACGTGTTTCTTCTGCTTAAGTACTTCCTTCTGGACTCCTAAATTAGGCCTGGAGGTAAATGGGAGTAAAGGAGAGGTAAACAGAGCCCGGGACCAGCTTGCTGAGGACAGAAGCGAATGGAATAGGGTTGGGAACTTGGAAGGAAATAGTGTTTCACGTACAGGAATATTAAGAAACAAGCTGCCAAAGAAAACCTGTAAATCGTTTTTCCTTTGCTTGCATAATCCCGGCATTCTTCCACAACGTGGTCCCGTTTCCTTTCCCGGTTCCAGCCAGCCTGTATTTTTCCTATAGTCTACAGGGGCAGTTTCTTGGACAGTTTTCTTGACAAGAAAACTGATCCTGCTTCTACGTACAAATTAGCATGACCTAATTAAACAAAAGTTCGTTACAGAAAACATGAAGCATTTTTAAAGAATGCAGAGTCACAAAGTTCAGTGACAGAATCCAGATCTGTGGCCATCCATGTCTGCTGGGCCCGAGTCTGTGTTTCATGACGTGGCTGTAAAATAAGGACAAGCATGCTGTCACCTCTGTGTCACCTCTGTGTCACGGCGTGGGGTGCATCACGGTGCAAGGCACGTGGGTTGTGTGTAATAAATGTCGGCCGTTGCCATTTTCATCCTCCGAAAGTTTACCTTTGGTGTGAACCTGTGGAAGGGTGACGAAAGTGTGTGACGTCACCTCCAGGGATGATGGCTGGGTCCCTGTTTTGGGTGAGACAGAGAGCTTGTCCCGTGCCGGAGGTCAGACAGAAAAGGTGGGGTGCTCCCTCAGCGGAGAGCGGTGCTGTGGGATCCGTGCCCAAACGCGTGGCACGCGTGGCTCAGGGAGGGCGTGCCCAGAACCCAATTGAGCAGTGAGGGGCCTGTGTCCATGATAATCACACATCCCGTCTGGGAGGTTTCCCAGTGTCAGAACCTGGTGCCCATAGGGACATCTGGATTGAATGACTAACTCTTCTGTTCGGATCTGTTCCCATCTCCGTGTACCACCCAGATTTCCGCTCGTCCACTGCTTTCCCACGTAGTCTGCTGGATCCCAAACTCACTACTGTTTCTCATTAACCCACAGCCCATGGTAAGGGTCACACATTCAGCGCTCAGCAAAGGCACACTGGGTGACGGGGTGAGGGAGGGAGAGGATGAGTGAGAAACAGCTAAAGAAATCAGGAAAGAAGCAGCAGAGCAAAGTTCCCGAGAAAAGAGGCTTCTAAGGCACTGTCAAGTTCAGCACAGGCCACAGAGGTGACACAGGAGAAAAGGTCACTGGACTTGGCAAGAAGTAGGCCACTGGCCGGAGATGGAGAGACCTTTTCAATGTGGAGGGAACAGAACCCACACAGAACAGCGTCAAGGCAAGAAGGAGCGGATGGCCAGGGCCAAGCACAAATGGGAACTCTTCGTTGGAAAGGACGGCCGCGAACTGGAGCGGGGAGAGCTCAGGGGCGAAACCTTCAGAGAGGAAGTGCCGCCGCGGGAGCATGCCTGTGCCTGTGTGTGTGGGGCGTCGTTTCTTACGCGTTTATGATTTTTCTCTCATTGTGGACTTTCATTCACAATAAAACACAGTCGCTGGGCTTTTCTAATTCATCCCCCAGGGAGGGTTTGTGTTTCTTTCCACCGCAGGGGTCGGACCTTCCAGCCCCGGCTCCACTTTAAACAGGCCCAGAAGTGAAAGTTTCGGCTCATGACTTCCTCACCAGGCCAACAGTGTGCATTTTGACTCTGAATCCTTGCTGGAACCTTCCAGTGGCAGCGCATCCTCAGGAGAGCTTCCATGCCCCAGAGCCGAGCTCCCTCTCGACAGTTTTCTTGGCTGCTTGCCTCCGTGCAGGGTCCGTCAGTTGCCTGTTTCTAGCTGCCTTGCCCCGGGTTCGGAGCTCTTCCTGAGCTCGGCGGGGATGGAAGGCGGGGAGCCCCGGGCACCCTCGACGTCCGCTCTCACCTGCCCGGACTCCTGCTCAATTCCCGGTGGTCTCTTCATTCATCTTCCAAGTGGGGTTTATGCTTTTGGATTTTATCTAACAACTTTCAATGAGTTGAGAGAAGTATGAATACATTTAGCACGTAAATACAGTTGAAAATGGTACAGGTATTTGTGGGAAAGATCGTTTTTCAGTCTAGCACCCATGCTGGGTGCCTCGGTGGACGGGCGGGGCCCTGGACAGGACTGCACAGTGATGCGAAATGAGGGATTCTGGAGGGCACATGGGTTGGGACCGCTGTCCTGGGGAGGCCTGTAAAGGCACTGTCCCCGGTACATAACTCTGTTAACTGCTCTGGTGTCCAGATAGCCTGAGGGGCTTGACCTTTTTCTAAGACACGCTGCTTAATCTAGTGTGTCTGCCCCAGCAGACAGGGTACAGGGGACTGGGGCCCTGTGTCGGTAGTTGCCCTTTGTCCCCAGCTATCCTGTCTCTCCCAGAGGCCACACAAACCTCGCTTTCCACGTGCGTTGGAGAAGGCAAGGGAGGGAGCGGGACCTGGAGGCCAAATAGTCCTTCTCTCTCTGGAACTCCTGGTTCTCAGGATTAACCGCACTTTCTTCTCCAGCCGGGTCAGTGAATGAGCTCATTGTGTCCGGGAAAGGGGGCGGGTTTTACAGAGAGTTGCTCTGCACCGAAATCTTCAGAAGGAGCTGCACAGCTTTGTGAATGACGAAAATCCCAAGAATTTTGTGCTAAGTGACTTGGTTAGCACCAATAATGCCATTCTGGGGAAATGGTTCTGATGATCTGAAGGAGCATTCACGTCTCCGATCCAGTTGCCCCAGTGATAACTGTGTTCTCGTCCTGCCTGGTGGGTATCCTGAGCCGAGGCTAGTTCTGAGTTTCGGCAAATTCCAACAAGAGTTCTGACAAACCCAGCTGTGAGGAGGCAGAACCAAGATTCAGATGAATTCTCTTCCTCCAGTTTCCACGCTGCACGGACAACACGCCCCCACCATGCCCCGTGCTGGGCCCCGGGGCCTCCTGCCGTGCACTGATAGGTAGGCTGAGTCAGGTGTGAGCTCCTGGCCATCTCCCTCGGCTCTGGTGATTTACCCTACCAGATCCTTCCAGACTGGGGTCTCTGGGAAGAAGAGTGAGACACCCAGGTGGACGCGGGCTTAGCGGCTTGGGCTGGAGTCAGGTCGGGCAGGTCCTGCGTGTCTAGAACTTGCTGGCTCACTTTGCCGGCAGGTCTCAGGCCCCACTCTTTGCAGTGTCAAAGTCCAAGGAGGGGAGATGCACAGGATTCTATTCCAGGATGGGTTTTAATGGTCTCCGGACAAGTTAATGTTGGAACCACAGCCAGCTCGTTGGGTTTAACTACATCCTTTGTCCGTCTTATTCAGCAGAACAAGACAGCTCATGCTTCCTGAATGGCCGGAAGCAGCTCTTTGTGCTTCCAAATTCACAAGCACCCTAGCACGGCATGTTCCCACATCTCAAATCTCGCTCTAACCCATCCTGTTTATCGTAAGGAGAATCTTGGTCATTTTTAAATCACAGAATCCTTGACCCAGAATCTTTATTCTCAAATTGCATTGCTTAAAAGTTTATACTGAAAAAGTATTTGTGCATCTATATACATATAATGATACATGTAATTAACATAGGCTTTAATAAATGGCAAGATTTTTTGCGCAGAAATCTGACACTGAACTACGCGACCTTTTCCGAGCCCCATAATTCTGATTATATTCTTCATAATAACTCTCTGTGGCTAAGTTCTTATTTCTACTCAACTCAGAGGTGAGGAATTCATTTAAAAGGGTTACAAAGTATGCTCTGCCACCTTACATTAACCTGGACCGCCTCCGACACTCACGGTAAGAAAACATCTCTGCTTAGTTCTTCTCCGCCGTTCGGTAAGGCCATTTCACTGAACTCACTGGCAAAGCAGCAGTAACGACAATGAGCACCCATTCAGTGTGAATATTCAGAGAGGGATGCTGGAGATCAAAGCAGCCTGAGACCGCCACTCAGGGAAGCTAGTGCCCGCGGTACAGAGATGTCCAAGGGCTGGTTAAATGGTTAAATTCGGCCCTGTTCTCCCCGTGCTGCGGGGCAGAGGCGAGGCCCTCTGGGCAACCTTCTCCCTCGCCCGCTCACAGCCTCTGCGACCTTCAGTGGAGGCGGAAAGGCAATCGGAGCGAAAGGCAAACACGTGAAGGGGCAGTGGACCCTTGCCTGAGTTCCTCAACAGTTCTGGTTCGTGGGCTTTCCACGGGTCTGCGTGTTCTTTACTCCTCTCTGCCAATGCCCTGCCTTCTCCAGTCCCGGCTCTGGGAGGTGTGGCTTTGGCTGCCGGGGACCGTGCTTGCTACAAGTGCCCTCTGTTTTATTTTTACTGTTCGAAGCGCAAAGTGCCACGCAATCACCAGGCTCGCCTATTTATACTCCGGGGCTACAGAAGGCAAGGGGTAGGCCCTCTGCTTTGGTATCCCCGTTTTTCCTGCGGCGTTCCTGCTTTGCTAAACCCTTCGGTGGCAATCTATTATCTGCCAGAACAATTTTCATGTCTGATGCACCAATAACCTCTTCAGAATCCCTGAAAATGCTCATAGTTTGGGGATCTGAAATAATAACACAGAGGTGCTCTAGGACTTGCTGCAGAAATCACCACTGTCCCCAAAGAGAAGCAGACCCTGAGTGATACCTGCTGTGCCCTGGGTGGGTGACTGGAGAATTCACGCAGCCACTTCTTTCTGAGCAAAATCTCTGAGTTGCTGAAAAGCCCACGAAGAAAATGAAACTGCGACCTTGGTTCGACCTTCCCCTCACGCGTGAAAACCAAGCTGAATCGCGCATCCAACACTGTCCAGGTTGCTGCGTGGTGTTGCACAGGTGATTTGTAGACACGTGTTTTCCTCGTTTAACCTTCGTGGCGATCTGCCCCCCCGGGCAAATGAGGAGGCTGAGACTCCGAGCAGTCTGTCCTCCGGCAAGCAGAGCCTGGGTGGGAAGCCAGGCCAGTGGATTCTAAGATCCTCATCCCTCACCCCCACGTCACACCCTTTCCCCTCTGGGTTTGTTACAAAAATAAGGAAACAAATTTTGAAGTCTGTCCTTGGAACAGAGACCTGCGTGAAGATCTCACGCCCAACTCACCTGAAGCTGGCATGGGAGGATCTGATCCTGGAACCAAAGCTACAGAGTTGTCCCATCTGGGAGGGTCCTGGGTTACACTGGCAGGTCAGGACACAGTGTCACGGACATGCAGGACGATAGTCCGGGAAAGATGCCGGCATGCTGACCCTTGCCCCAGTGTGGGGAAAAACGTAGCCCTGTCCCTTGAACTGGCAGTTCTGGTGCCCACGCGGGATCAGCTCGCAAAGACCATTTCTCGAGGAAACGCCTCAGCAACTCGGTGGGAGAGGCCACACGACAAAGAACGGATTACTCGGGTTTCAGGCGTCTTCCTCTTTCCCTTAGTCACCATTGCTGTCAGCAGCTGCTGGTCATAAAGGGGAAACTGCCTCCTGTTTTCAGGATTCCTTAGGGTTAGGTCATTGTTACTGGATGAAGGAAGCTCGGTGCTTGGCACTTCAGTGACTTACTCCAGATCACACCAGTGAGTCACGCAGCCACAGAGTGCCCGAGACACTTTCTGGTTACAGTGCTGACCCCGGAGACTCGGTCGGCCCGTGTTCCACCACGGCCCCCCGGACCCACGTGCCTTCTGTGGAGGCCAAGAGGCTTGTTCTCCAATGTGACTGCCACGGCCACTCCCCACAAAGCCACCAGCCTGCAGGAGGATCTGTTCCTTGTCAGTCACTCATTTTTTTGGACAGACTTTGCCTTAAAGTCTGGAGAACAGAGGTTTACAACCTCCTGAAGGATGGAGGCTTTCAAGGTCAGCGGCTGGAGTTGGGCCACGAACAGGCTCAGGGGGTGAGACAGTGTGACCCACTGCCCTCTCATTTCAGGACAGGTCCCGCCCGCCAGGTTTCTACCTGGTGTGATGTCATCGTGCAGAGAGGCCCTGTTACCTCCGACTCACACAGTGACTCAGGGATCTCTGTCGTCTGGACGTGAATGATTTCTATTATTTGCTGCTTATAAAATGAGATGGCATCTGCTGTCCTGGGAGTTTAGGAGTGGATGCTACCTCTGTAGAGCCCACTCCTCGCTCTCGACTTTACTTCTCCATCCGCCCCCAACCCGAACCTCGGCACCAGGGTGTTTCCTGTGTAGCAGCTGCCTCTGTCACCATTGTCGTCCTGAGCTTTGCTGACACAAGCTTGGCCTTGCAGAGCGCTCGGGAGACAGGTGGGAGGGGACTCCAGAGGGGGAAGGGACAGCCGGTCTCTCGGTTGGGGCCTCTGAGTTCAGTCAGCAGATGTTAACAGAGGGTTTCACTGCCCTCCGGCGTCCCCTTCTAGTGCCGCTTCACAGAACTCTGCGGGGCCTCATGGGTAGGCACTGCTGCTGATCCCATTGAAAGGTTCAATGGCGTTTTCTCAGCACCGATGGCTCTCCGCCTTCTTCCTTGAGTGACGGCAGCCGTTGCCCACCAGCGGGCGAGCTCCCCGGGGAGCCACGGCCTCAATCTCTGTGCAGCTCCGACGCGGCGCCGGCCGCTGGTCGGTCTCAGGTGCTCCCTCTCCTCCGCAGGTGTGTCTCTTGCCTCCTCTGAAAACGCCGTTCGACTTCCTTCTGCGGACGCCTTCTCGGCCCACAGTACGCTTTGAGCTTCTTGTCTACAGAGAGTCTAGAAACTGGACAAGAGACCAGGGCGAGTGTGCCTCGTGTGGCCCTTGTCATCCCTTTCCATCAGCGGTCACAGGGGCACCCCCTTCCCTCCCCCCGCGTAGGCTGGCATCCCACCGGCACGTGGCCGGGACTTTTGACACACGGAGTCATGCCTGACTGTTCAGTCAGGGGCACGGACCTCTTTTCCCTTGGACTGTCAAATAAAACGGTGACAGTGGCCAAGACGACCGCAGCCGCCCAGCGTGAATGCCCTGTCTGGAAGCACAAATACAGAGGTCACACGATAGGGTCACATCTCATTGGTCACATCGCACAACAAGGTTGCATCTGATTGGCTATTTCTTGCTGTCAGAAATCCTTCTGTGCTAGGATAGGCACCTGATTTTTTTTCTTTAAAGTCACTTTGGAACAAAAAGGGTAAATATTTACTACCTGTAGTAAATTAATCAAAATCACACCTAATTTTTTTGTTGGCTCGGTAAAAATGTATATTTTTGGTTGCTGCAGAAATTTAGTAACTAGTTTCTGTGCGCCCTGAGATGAAGGGGCTGGAAGGCACCGGGTCGGGCCAGCTTGCCCGCCTCCTTTCCTGCCCTAGGAGGCTGACTGTCCCCTGTGGCGCCGGGTCCCACCCTCTGTGACAGCCCAGGTCCTTGTGCAGGAGCAAAATGAGGCTCCCTCACCCACACCACCGCCTCCACCTGGAGGAATGTGGGTGCCCCTCTGACCACCTCCAGTTTCCAAAAGGAGGCTTTGCTTTGAGGTGTTTCACCGGCAGCCAAGGGGATGAGACCGTTCACCGCCTCCTTCCACTCCACACACAGACTGGCAAGCGATCCTCGGCGCCGAACCAGCCTGCCGCCAGCCCCGCAGAGTATGACCACAGCACAGCTGTGGCCACGCGCTCGCCTGCCAGGCAGCTTTGGCACCGACAGTGGCGGAGTTGGGTAGTCGCAGAAGAGACTGTATGGACACAGAGCCTAAACTATGTGTGGGCCCTTCACCGAAAATGTGGGCCACCCCTGTGCTGGGACAGAAGCCCCACCCAGCAGAGTGCTTTGTCTTGTCCCTGCTGTGGCCCTGGGGCCTAGAAGGGTCTGGGCACCTCACAGAGGCTCAGTGAGAGTTTTCGGGAGGCACCAGAGGAGGAGGGGTGGGCGGCCACCTCACCTGTGGCCATCTTGTCCTTCACCTGGCCTGACTCCATCTCCTGTTCCCATCGTGATGACGCTGCCTCCGTGTCCCATAGACTGTCCTCTGGCTTTGTTCTTCCACTAACCTCTTCTTCGTGTTCACCAAGCTTCCAGATGGACACAAATCCCTGAAATTAGCTAAACCCACTTTGGAAATGGGAAGGTTAAGTTAGAGAATTGGAGGGGGGACGGCAATAATATTAAAAATGTGTCTATTTTTTCTTTGCTAGCCTGTCTCACTGTGTGCATTTTGGAGCAAAAACTCCGGCAGGAAGAAGTGATATTCCCTTTCATAGTCGTTCCTCACAACTGCTTGCCTGGCACACCGCCTGGGGCCCTTGGTTATGTTTGCTAAAGCGTTGGTGTTTCTAAGCCGAAACGCTGGCCTAGTTAATGGGGGTTGATTTTTATGGAGTGATTCTCTCTACTTTGTTGACTGCACGCTCACGATTGCTAATATGCTGACCCTCCCCCTTCAATCTGTGCTCATGAGACTTTACCCACAGGCCCCTCTCCTGCCACGCGCAGGCCTTGCCACCCATGCTGGAGACAGTTTCCGCCCCGCCCGTGAGCTCTTGTAGATGTGGGACAAAACCAGAGCGAGTTACGGGAGCTTTCTACGTCCACACTTACAACAAAAGAAAACAAACAAGAAGTCCCCGCTGGGGCTGATGGCCTCGCGTGACTGAGAGCTCTGTGTACCTGCCGCGTCTGGAATGTTCTGGCAGCAAAGCCTGGTTATCGCCTGGAAACTCAGAGGAGGGTTTTGAAATAGGAGGCCCAGGCTCCACCGTGTCCAAAAATAATCTGGGGTGTGAGCTATTACTGCTCCCTTCGAGGGAATTTCACAATCGAGCAGAATCTGATAAACGTAAAACCAGGGGACTCTGAATACTCAGCCATGCATGGCAGTCCCGACGCGGTCACTTCTGTAACTTGGTTCTGATGCCCGAGGGACTGGCGGTCCCTCCATCAGTGGGGTCTGCTGCTGCCTTTGTGAGTGATAGCGAGAACACTTAGCCCTGCGCTTGCTCTCCCGCTCCGGCCTGGTCCGCTTCCTGGAGCCCCCAGGCTCAGTCCCGACAAGTCTCCCGTTCCCACTCAGCACCCCCCTCGGCCCCACAGCGCCTCACTCACCACCCACCTGGGTCCCACAAGCAGGGATTGTAGCAGGGAACCCTGATGCAATATTTATCACTAAATATCTAAATACCTTTCTACGCCTGTTTCAAACTGTAAGGTAAGTAAATAATGCAGATTTGATCTTCCATCACAATGGCTTTCCCAAGTAACTTCGTTCTCCGAGGACCAAGCTGGCGAAGGCAGCAAGATGGTGGAAAAGAAGATCGATCTACACCGTGTGAGGGGAAGTTCTTTTAACTGTTGTTTTTTGCTTTGTTTTTGTGTCCTAACAGACGGATTTTGCTTATGTTTCATAAATCTCTGTCACTGGGTACTCAAAAGAAGTTCCCTTTACAAAATGCACCGAGTTTATTAAATATGTTTATCAGTTTGGGGGAGAATGAGCCTGCTCATTACCAAGCAGTGTAATGCAGTTGAAGGGACCCGGGAGGGCCAGGCCTGGACCTGCCTGGATCGTGTGTGGGGTTGGACCGGGGCCGGTTTCTCCTCGGTGACGGAGATGGAGACGGCTGCGTCAGGGGCTCTGTGTCCCCCCGCAGGTGAACGGCCACACTCTGTGCTTCAGGGCCTTTGGGGTGTGTGCTGTGGAGACAAACTCGAAGCTGGAATCCGGGAACTAGGCCTACTTCCAGCTTTGTCTTGCTCACTTTCAAAATTCCCTTCAGAAGGAGGGCAAAACGAAGTTTATTTAGCTTATTCATCTTTTGTTATTCCAAAGGCACACCCAGCGGTGGGGTCAGAGAGAAAACATTTGTAAGCCATCAACGTGGTCCCCAGCGGGAAGGCCAGCTCAGCAGAATCCTGGACAGGCCCAGGCAGCGGGGGCAGCCTCAGCCCTGGCGGGTCTCCTCCAAGGGCCCCAAGTCAGGGCTCTTTGCCACCCGGCATCCCGCCTCTTTTTCTGCCAGTGTTTTATTGCTCAGGGCGAAAGCCATAGACAATGGAAATGCAGCTGACTCACTGGGACACACATCTCCGCATGGTGACTTCAGCACTGGAGTTTGTGCTGGTCACCTTACAGGGTGACAAGGAGACTCGACTCAACCGCACAGCTGGGAAGGGCCACCTGGCGGCCCAGTGCCCAGGGTAACCCTGTGGCTGAGAGCAGCTTACATATTGGTAACAACAACAGACGCCAAGTCCGGCCGGAAGGGTCAGGAGGGGAATGAGTGCAGTGGGAGACCAGGGCGGTAAGCACACCCTTGGAGGGTGTGTCCTGACCTGGACGAACTTGTATCTCTGCAGTTTCACGGGGATGGAAAACAAAGCCCAGGGCTTGTGGAGCACGGGAAGCTCACTGAGAGACGTGCCCTCTGTGAAACTGGGACACGAGAGGACTGTAGTGTCATTGTACGGGCGAACCAGAAACCGACCCTGCCAAGAGGCGGTTCCCCGTGCCCGTGGCACGGCAGTGCCAAGGCCTGTGGCAGACACCAGTGGAAGCCCTTCCGTGGGAGCCCCCTGCCCAGGCCTGAACGGTCCACGGGGAAGACGAGCAGCCTGTAGAAGGGTGTGTGTGCAGCACCCGTCAGGAAACAGGAGACCAAGAGGTAGAGGTGCGAGACAAGAGACAGAGAACTCAGCCCCCCTTTCCTCTGCCCCCGAGGTCTGGCGGGGCAACGGGCACGTGTGTTTTCTGTTGTACAAACGAAAAAGGAGCAGGTCAGAGAGGTTAAGAAATTTGCTCAAGTCACAGAGCAAAGGAGTGACCGAACCGGGGATTCGAACCCAGGCCGCCTGACTACAGGGGCTGAGAGGGCAGGTGCAGGAAAGCAGGCACCTGGGCTGATCCCAGGCTCCACCACTGGATTTGACCGATGGCGAGCCCCCCGGACTGGACTGGACCTCGTCCACCGGACCGGGCAGAAGCGCTTCGGCCCTGCCCATTGCCACACACGCAGTGGCTCGAACACACAGGTGCCCCGTCCATCTGCGAGGCATGTTGCTGCGTCCACTCCAACTGCAATTCTCTGCTCGGCACAAGTCAGTGGGGAGCACACTCCAGAGCAGACGCATTTCACGTTGTTGTGTTGTCTGAAAGGCGCATAGCATGTATGAGAAAGGTGTGACGAGGGGGGCCAGCAGGAAGGGCAGCCGTGGGGGCTGACAACCGATGTGGTGAGTGAAGGGAGGGGTGACAGGGAGCTAGGTGACGTTCGTCCCAGCCCAGGCAGCGGGGCGTGTGCTGGTGGTCAGGCCCTGATGGAGAAGGCGGGACAAGGAGCCGGCCACAGGGCAGGGGGCCACATTTCCTCTGTGAGTGTCACATCCCAGGTGGAGGCTCGTGAGTGTGACGGCAGCAGTCACGTGTAGTGGCAGTGATCTGGGGGTGATCAGGGGCTTGCTCAGGAGCATCCGCAGAGGGAGAGGCCCGTGCCTGTGGAAGGTCAGGAACCTGCTCCTGTGTCACTGCCACAAGGGCGCAGGGCAAGGCCCACGGAGCCCCGGCTGAGAGGCACCGAGTGGCCCTGCTCTAATGCCACCATCCCCCCAGGGCCAGGCACAGCCCGCCTCCCCGTGATTTCCTGGAGACGTAAGTAGGAGTCGTTTCTTCCCAGCACCAGGTCGAGCATTCGCGATGCAGGGGCTGAAAGGCTGGGCCCTGGAATCTGTGGATTCGAATCCCGAACTCTCCACATACCAGTGTGACATCTTGGGGACATAACTTGCCCATCCTGTTCCTCCCTTTCGTCACCTGTGGATGGAGGTCACCCTAGTAACTTCCTCACAGAGCGACTGGAGTGTGTAAATTGCATGGAAACAGAGCTGGACACCAGAGGTGGCCCGTTGGTGGTCAGCGACTGTCCTGTTCCCTAGAGGCTCTTCCCTGAGCCCGGACATCCCACATCGACCTTTCACCCTGTCCCCGGTTTGTTCTCACTTCAGCCCCCTCATCTCAGTGGACACATGCCCTCCATCCAAAGGGGCAAATCTAAAGGGAACCTACGCCACACCCCAGCCCCTCTCCTGACTCTCGAGTCTACCCCACACTGTGAAAGCTGGCCGCATGCCTCCGCGCCGTCCCTGGGGAGTCCACCCGAGCAGGGCTGCCAGACCTGCAGTGCTTTGTGACGGTCTTCTTGCTTCTCTCCATGACCTTGGCCAGCCTGGGTACAGCGGTCACACCTGAAAACACTGCACATCAAACATGTGTCCATGAGCAGCCGAGATCAGCAAAACAGGGTAACACCTGAGGCCAGTGATGCCAAATAGTCCCTGGCTTGCCTCTTCCCTTGATTATTCAAATGAGATTCTTATCAATGCTGTGGGGACAGAGGCCAAACCTCCAGCTTCCTGAGGAGGGACCAGGGTACAGTCAGAGGAGGTACGAGTACATGGGCAGAATCGCCTGGTTTTTGTGGCACTGTCTCCAAATGTTTCTTCCCGATTTTGAAAATCCACGATAAATGTAGGGAATTTCTGTTTTAATTACTTTTTAAATTTCTGTTTGAGCTGCTGTCCTGATCTGTCATAAATCCTTCTGAAAAATCTTCGCATCATTCTCGGGCTCACATTTGCGTGGCCAGCCCAGACTGGAAATGCACAGGTCCCGACCTGAGGCCCTCCATGGGGATCCTGTTCCTGCCGCAGCCCCGCCCCCGCCCCGGCTGCCGCCCACTTTGGAAGCAGGTGTTATTATTATGGGTCTCCCACTGCGCCTGCCCTCCCCCCTCGCCTCCCTGGAAGGGTTTCAGGCAGGGATGATGACAAGGTGCCAAAGCCCTCACCTCTGTGGCACACCAGGAAGGGCGGGGTGGGGGGTGGCGTCAACATGGGCCGTGTCTGGGGCCACAGGGGCACTGGCTCCGGGCCACACTCAGCTCGTCTGAGGAGCTGACCTTGGAACCGCCAGGCCAGCGACCTTGGCGTCTGAAACGGCGCCGGCTCAGGGTGGAACGCAGTGCATTTTAAAAGCTCTGTGATCAGCTCTTTGGAAGAACAACAGGACACGGAAGGAAGAGAGGCCGGGGCGCCTTCTGGCTCTCCATTCCCACCTGCAGCTCACTAATGGTCTCCAGGTCCCCTTCTGATTTTAATAGCCTGTGAGTTTTGAAAAGCTACCAAAAATATTCCCATTTCGGGTCTTAATCTTTTAAAACTAATTTTTGGTAGAAGCATTCTTGTGGCATACTTAACTTTAGGTACTTTGAAACCAAGATGACTTAGCAAAGAAGGGCGTAGAGTGGACTGCAGTGTTCCGAGACCGCCTGGCTTCCTCTGCCAAACTCAAATTAAAATAAAAACAACAAAGGCTGTTATTCCTGTCCACCGGAAAATGAGTGTCTCGAAGACGGTGACCTCATCTGACAGGTGTGGACGGCTTGGCAAAAGGTCGGGTCACCCTAGAGCCCACGCAGCCCCCCTTGTCTTCCCAGAAGTCAGGGCAGTGGCTGCAGGGGCCAGGTCAGCCCCGGCCCCCGCCCTGGGCTCCGGGGAAAGGCCTGTGAAGAGGAAGCCAGCTGGCAGCCATGTGTGCGCTCGGGAGGGCGGAGTGAGGGGAAGAGGCGGTGACCGAGCAAGGGGGAGCAGTGCGGGGACTGGGCGGCCCCTGGGACCTTCCATGCGGACTGACCCCTATGGAGCGTTCTGGGAGGCAGGGGTGCCTGCCTGTCCATGGGGAAAGACTGGCAGGTCCGTCTGTCCATCACCCTGCTGTCCTGCTCCCTCAGACCCCCCTTTCCTGGCGCTGCCAGAACACACTTCCTTTTGAGATCTTGGCAGCTGAGGCCTGCACTTGCTGAACCCCAGTCAGGGTGCCCATGGCCGCCAAGGGCTGGGACAAGCCCCCCAGGGCCACTAGCCAAGTTCAACCTGACACCTGTTTTCGTGGAGTGAGTTACAAACAGTCCCAACATTTTTAAGTGCTTGAAAACTGTGTTAAAGAATACTAGTTTGTGACTTCTGAAAAGTACAGGACACACAGACTGCAGGGCTCACAAGTGACATTTCATCAAGCCTCACGTGTGCCTCTCCACATCAGAGCGGCGACCAAGCCGAGGGGCTGGCTCTCCGTAGCTGGCCCTCCACAGAGGGGTTCCCCTCCCCTCTGGGAGCCCCTACTCTCTGGTCCCAACTTGTTACCCAGCAACAGCCCCACAGCATGCCAAGAGGCAAGACTGGTGTCCCCCATCTGCAGGGGCCTCGCTCTGGGCTGCCGTCCCCTCCACCAGACGCCCCTGCTCAGCCCCTAGGACATGGCCCTGCCACCCGCTCTCCCAGAAAGCCTTCTGTGGGGCTGACCCCACCCCCCACGCTGCAGGGTGGGGTTCCTGCTGTGCTGGGATTGCTCTGTGTGTGACTCCCTCCTGTCCCCGTGCCCTTACAGCGCACCCTCCTCTGGATGGCCGGCTCCCTGGGAGCCAAAGCCACACTTTGGTCCCTGGTGGGTCCCTGGCACCAAACTCCCCTATGGGACTGGGAGGGAGACAGGAGAGATTGCTGATGACTGATGTGTTTTGAATGCGACCACGTCCCCCTGGTGCTGCCACCGAGGGGCTTTCTGGGCCCTTGTCAACGTGGTGCATCCCAGAGGAATCGCTAAGTGTCCACTGGCCATGACAGGCCACCCTCCTTTCTGGGGCTTCATCCTGCGGCCACAGCTGAGGCGAGCCCACTTGCATTGGTTTCCTCTCGGGGGGTTCGCTGCCGCCGTGAAGCAGCTCTGGGGGATCCCACTGCCCTAGGAAGAAAAGTCCGGGCAGGACCTGGGACAGGATCCAGGCTGTGAAACCCACCGCCACCCCCCGTGATGAGAAAATGTAATGTTTCCCTTTGTCGGGTAATCAAACATCAGGGTCTTCACAGAAGCCCCTCTTTTGTAGCTTCAAGTCAAACCTTGTCCTTGGTAACCTCGAATAACAATGCCTGGGGGAAGATGTTGTTACCCCGGGTGATTTCATGCCTGGAGGGAGACTCCTCACAGTGAGGGCCACGTACGTTTTGGGGGAATATTTGTGCCGTCAGCGTCAATGTCTTCACAGCAGTAAAAGTGTTTGTTTCATACTTACGGCGAAAATTCACTCTTTCCCTGCTTTTCTTGATCTTGGAATGTCCTCCTTTCAATGTGACTTGTTTTAAGAATGATTTTATAGCAACGTAATGGAGAGACTAAAGTGTGTTACAAATCTGTTTACGGCTTCCTCAGCACAGGGTCGATGCAACTTGCTCAGACCTCTGATTATTTTCTGCGTGTTAGCAGTTTAGATCTTCAACATTCCGTTCTTATTTCCCTCCCACTCTCTTCCCTTTTGTGGAAAGCGAGAAGCCCAGATGCTTGCCCATCAAGCACGTGGTGTCCGCCCAGCGGGCCCCGTGGGAAGCTGGGCCTCACGGCCTCCTTGGCCACTTCTGCCGGGCACGGGTTTGGGCTGGGCTGAGCACTGGGCTCCAACTGCTTTATCACAAATCAGCCCTCTCTTCCCTCTTCCCAGCCCTGGAGAAGACACAGCTGCAGGAAACGACAGGCATTTTGTACTGGTCACCACCACGAGAGACCAGAGAGAAGTCATCCGAACTGAAGCACAGAGGGGCGGGCATTCCGCCGGCAAGAAGGGCCAACTGATACCAAGTTGGAGAACAACGGGAACCTCCTGCTCCCTTTAAAATGTCCTTCTCTGTGCTCTGAGCTGGTCTGGAGCACAGCCGTGGTATGAACAGCATGCGGGGCGACAGGAAAAGCCACCGGGCGACCTGCTGACAGGAGGCCCCTCCCAGCAGATCAGGGATCAGCCTCGGCTGCAGGCTCCCACCTCCTGTCCTGGGGTTCTGTGCTCTGCACAAATGGCCACTCCATCCACGGCCACAGCCATGGCCACAGGGGAGTGAGTAGGGACGATGCCCTCCCTGGGTGCAGGCCAGCCGGCCAGGGACACACGGCCTGCTCCCATAGCTCTGGGAGGCTGCCGCCCAGCGACACCAGGGAACCGCACTCTGCCTTCCATGCAGGAACTGAAGCACATTCCTGTCCTCCCCGTGCACCCGGAAATGCTTCGTCACTAAGCACAGGGGGTTCCTCAGAGACATGGAACTGTCCCCACGGCATTTGCTTCTTAAGACAGGGTCCCTTTGTCATTTAATCCTGAGAACAGCCCTCATTTTGGAAGTGTGTTTTTGAGGGCTGCCTGGCTCTCTAAAAAATATTTTTTTATGAGAATGTCAAAAACTGCCATTTAATTCAGAAGTTATCCCCCAAAGAGTCAAAAAGTTGCACTGCATGGCACCGATTGGCCAGGCAGCTCACGGTCCAGCCACTAGTCTAATGCCGTGTAAGAGCCAAAGTCAATTTCCAAAAGTCTTACTCAACTAGGCCTTATGAGAGGGAAGTCTTCGTGGAGCAGGTCAGTCTCAGGCTCCCCTGCACGGGACAAGCCACTGGGAGGTTCTCCGAGCCCAGAGCGGCTTTAGAAACACAGCCACCTGTTGTTACCAAGTCACATTACCACTGGTCCACTTGTACTTAGAACTGATTTTCCATGCCCTATAAAGGGAGTAATTTAAAAAGACATATAAAAATGTGTTTGGATCTCAAACTTCTTAGCTGGCGTTTGAAATTGATCATATTTTCAGATAAGGTTTTCCTAGAATTTGTACATGTCACAGTAAAAATGTTGCCAGTCAGCAGGAGGTTCTTTTGGTGTGTCTGGAAGCTGATATTGTAGAAACTAAAATTTAAAAATGTGTAGTATGCAGCAGATAAGATTCCATCTTCTCTGGGGTGAAGACTAATTCAGAACAACTCTTTATAAGGAAAAACGAAAGGCCTCTTGAAGCTGCTTTTCAAGTTAGCTTTTATTACATGATTGTGAATTTCGGCGTGCATCTGTGGGGTACAGGACTTGGGGTGAACACAGGTGGGGACGCCCACACAGTTAGCAGGAACACAGTCTTTCTCTGGTGAACCAGTGCGGACAGTGTAGACACTTCTGCTTTGACTAGAAATTAAATGTGGAAATCTACCTCCTCTTAAAAAAGAAACATTTCTACCGTTGCTCTCTAATTACAGCGACTGAGTCCGCCTGGTGCAACAAGGTTGGCCCGAGTCTGGAAGCGCTGATACCCATGCACCTGCCTGGGCCCTCCTATTCAGAGAGAAGGAACTAGAATTGTGGATTTGGAAAACTCAAAATACTCGACAGCATTTAAATCATCTTAACAGCAAACACTTCACACTCATGCAATGGTAGGGTGTCTAAACTCAGGAGTAAGGAAGCCGCCGAGTGTCCTGTGTGGCCGTGCTCAGCTCTTGCAGGGTCTCGGCTGCCTGCGGGGCTGGGACGGTGAGGGGCGGTCTCAACCAGTGTGGTCTGACTGACAAGCAACTCTGCAGAGGGCTGTTCTGATCGGACAGGCAGGTCGGTGGTGTTCTCGAGCACAGGTGTGCGACCCCGGGGGCAGCTGTCCTGTCTCAGAGGTCAGCTTGAGCGGAAGCAATCCAACCTGACCCCTTCTCAGGTGAACTGGCGGTACAGACCCACAATACACGGTGCGCTGGTTTGGTTTGACAATGACATCTTGCTTTTCAGAGTTGTATCAGCAAAGTGTGACTCAAAACCCTGATTGCTGATAACACCGGGGACGTTCCTTTCCTTGTGAGGGTGACTCACAACAGTGAATGCGTGCAGAGAGGGACATGGCTGTTTTATCATTACCCTACCTATTTGTTGGAGATGGTCGCTCCTCTGTGCTGTGAGTCCAGCGAAAGCAGTGAATATGATAATGCACGTGGACGCCTGGCACTGGGGTGCACCGAGTCCCGGGAGTAATGGACACCCCTGCTACAGGCCACAGCATGATTGCATCCTGGCAGGCAAAGTCTTCGCTGCTAAGCGGGAAAGCACTCCCATTGGAACACTCAATCACGATAACGTGCGACACAAATGAGGACTTTATGTGGGGGATCCCCGAGAGTTCCCGACAGACTCATCAACACATCAGGCATTATTTCTTGATATTCCACAGAAGCTCTTAGGGACCAACAATTACATCTCATCCTTTGAGAGAGGGAGCACTGTCTGGGTTTACAGTAACTTCACTCTGCACCTCTAGAAAGCGTTCACCCTTTCTGTGAAGCTGCATAAATCGGTATCTGGTCGGGTCCGTCGGACCGGGGTCTGTTGTGACTGCTTCCCGTGTATGTTCTTTCACTTCCAAGCTAAGGGATCGGCTGTGCTCGGGGGAGAAAGTTTCCAAGTTTCTTTTTCAGTGAAACACACCATCACAATGATCAAGTTCAAGAGTTAAAAACTAAAACAAAGCAAAATAATCCCTTTTCAAACCCTAAGAGAGTTTTCAGTCCTCAAAACATCTTGTATTTTAAAGCACTCTTAGTACCTGCTTCTGCGATGAAGCACTTGGGCTGTCCCTGGGGTCAGAGCCCTTCGGGGGCACAGGCAGGAGCGGGTGCTGGGGGGCCTGTCTCTCGGTGGTGCTCACGAGCCCAGGGCTCGGAGCTGGCTGAGTAGCTGTGTGACCTCCTTGGGCAACCTACTGATGGCTTTCTAAAGAAACGCCCCTTGTTGCATCGGCTGCTGTGCCATGCTTTCTGTAACTAAATAAGCGGCCTTGACCTTCAATGGCAATAGTGACAGACACCTCCATCTACCACTTCCTCATACCCACTGACAGTTTGCTATTCACGTCAACCCCCGTTCCACAGGAGATGCAGCACAAAACCCGCCGCCTGACGGTCCCCTGTGGACCTTCAGCGATCCACGTGGCGTCGGCGATGCCCTGCTCACGCGATCCCCTGCTACGGTGATGAACAACAAAAATGAGGAACGCACCCAAGGTCATTCTGCTCATGGGAGCGCCTCAGAACGTCAGGGCTGGCGAAGACGTCAGAGATCAGGTGATCCGACCTGCCCCTCTGCCCAGTGAGGACGCCTGAACCCTGAGTCCGCCCCCGTCTCGGGTTGCTGGCTTTCACCAGGTTAGAATGAGTCCTACACCTAAGTCTTTCTATTCCCCACACGTTCTACCATTTACTTCAGAAGGCCTTTTGAAATGTGTCATATCTTACTCTCAGATGCTTCTTTCTGAGAATGCCTGTATCTCAACTCTGCAAAAAATTTTGAATTTTATTAGATTTTTAAAATGTCTGAGAAATGCTTAAAATGACTCCATGGAAATCTTTTTATATATATAAATATTATTCACTGACATGCTCCCGTCAATAACTTCCCAATGTCCTACCCCTCGACGTGACTGCTAACGGCCATCAGCTCATCACGTTTCATTAATTCCTGGACCAGGGCACATGGGAGAAAACACTAAACTTCATTTTAACTGAGTGGGTTTGTTGTCTGGGCTACCCCATGCCTGTGGAATAAGCGGAATTAAGATTATCGATTAAATACAAGGGCCAACATAGCAACACAGAAAATGCATTATTTCCTCCAAAGAAGTTCTCTGTGCGTCAGCAGACAGGGGAATGGTCCGCACTTGTGTGTGTGTGTGGACTTACAAACACTCAGGAAAGTGACTTCTGAGAATACGCGGAGGCCCAAGTGAATCTAAAACTACCGAAGGTGTTAAAAACCGTGCAAAGGAATCTTTCTGAAATGCACCATTACAGGGGCACACGACCAACCCTTCTACCTCTCACGTTCGGCGTCTCCACCCCCTGGGCTGTGGGTTATAGTTGCCACCGGCTGCAGAGAGACAGTAATCAGACCTGGTCTCCAGGGACATCATCTCAGACTCGGTTCTAGAAAGCTGCCTGGAACATGCATAGGGCCACTGGGAGCCCCCCTGGGAGCCGGGGGGTACACGGTTACTGGGTCGGGGTGCACCATCGTACTCTCGCCTTCCCAGTGAGCCCGTGCTGGCCTTCGGGGCTCCAGGGATGCAGGGCAGCTGGTCGTTCCAATCCTCCGAGGGCCTGGGAAGCACCTTCCTCCGCGCTGCCGAGACCACATTCACTGCGATGGATTCCCGGATGCTCCTGGGTTCAAAGGCGTCATCTACGAGGCCAAGAGGATACTGCGCTGCTGCTTCCCAAGGAGCCAGCCCCTTGCTGGCTCTCTCTAGCCCCTCGCTGGGCTGGGAAGGGTGGCTGCAAGCAGGCCGGTATACCCAAGGGGGTGTTGCAGAGATGGTGGTCGGGACCGGTCTTCCAGGAAGAGACAGGGAGCGCCCACTCTCCTAGAGACAAGGAAGATGTTAGGGTGCCTTATGCATTTGGGGTTCTACCAGTTAACTGTTTGCAAAGGATTCATGGCACCATGACCAAGCGCTATAAAATCAGGTCCCCATGGTGCTCAGTCATACAGTGCTCGCTCTCCGTCTCTGAACCCATGGCTCCGAGGCAACCATGTCCTCTGAGCCTTGACTGCCTGTCATCACGTGGGTCCCCAGATGTCTGTCTGCCCCATACCCATCTGCATGCATAGCCCACCCTCACCCGAGTCCTGTGTTCCCGCACAAAATAAATAGGACTTATTTACAACCCAGAAACACACCCTGACCTCTGGGCTCTTGACTTTTCTCAAGGGATGTTCAATCTGTTGTCTTCCTGCAGCCCACCGACTTCCTGCAGCCCACCGAACGCAGCAAACCGAACAGAAGCTGATTTACCCGTTGGCTTCATTCATCCATTTAACAAGCATTTTATTGAACACCCTCTATTTCCAGGCATTCTACTATGAGCCTGGAAACACCAAGAAGATTCATGGAAGTCCTTGTTCTCAAAGAGCACACAATGCAACACTGTTCTCAGCTCTGCAGCGGCCATGGTCATGCACAGGTCAGCGTAGAGAAGACACCCTTCACCCACCCTGACGGGACCAATAGGGGATCTTCTAAAGTATGAGAAGTGTTAACAGCCAGTGTGATAAAGAGAAATGTAGCTCTCACCCTTCACAGCATGTGTTGTGTCTCCCTGTGGTCCCTACCTGTGGGAGAGAGAACAGCACCGGCCGCAGAGTCCCAGGGATGAGTTCCAGACCCCACGTTACCTGTCAGCAGACAGAGAGCCCTGAGGGGCCTGGGCAGGCAGGACTTTGCAGCCAGAGCGGCTTGCAGGGGTGACAGTAAAGGGATCCAAGACTCCCCAGAAACACAGGAGAGGCTCCTGAGTGCACACACAGGGGACCGATCTCACTGGCTAACAACTGGAAAGAGAAAGGGTCACCGACACATTTGGGAGTAAGAAGGGCTGCGTGAGTGCTTACATTTCAGTGACAGAACATCCGAGACAGCGGATGGAAGAGAAAACCCGACTTTCTGGTCTTTCTCCCGCCTACTTAGTTTCCGAGTCATCAGAGGAATGGAGTCTGGGAAATTAGGAAGCTCGAAGCATTGTCGAATGATATCCCGATAACAGAGAGCTCAGAGATGTTTTTCTCAACTGCCGACTAAACGTTCATCCGTGAGCGTGTTGTGGGGTGAGGGGAACTTCGAAGTGTGAGGCTGAAAGAGGAAGTCAATAGCCCTGAAGTTTCTAAAAAACCTGTTTTGTACAGAAAACAGTTTGCCTGGAGCAGCGCGGCTCTGGGGGAGGCAACCCGTCAGGGAGCAGAACCAAAGGCCTCCGGAAATGCCTCCTGCTCTCTGCGTCTCCTGTGGCCACGGTGCCTCCTGGGCCTTCACCACAGGAGACTAGCCCCCCGAGGCCTCAGCGCGGCTGGACAGGCCTCCATGGGGCAAACAAACAGGCCTTTCAGGGGTGTGGATGTTTGCGCCCAAAATGTCCCGGGCCACTTGTGCCCGTAGGCGCCCAAACCCGCATGTTAACGCTGCATTTCCCCCACGCGACGTCCTTGTCTTGGCCTCGGGTGCTCTTTCCTTCTGTCAGTCTGGTCCCCAAGCGCAAGCTGTTCTCTGCTTGGCTGGTGGAGTGAAGCCAGCTGATAGGCCTGGAGCCAGAGGTGAGCAAAGGGACCTGGGCATCACAGGGGTGTCTCTCCAGTGTGGGTGTTTGCATGCCTGATGTCGGGATCCTAGGATGACAGGGGCCGGAGCCTGGTAGCCGTTCCCACCGTGGCTGTGTTTCTATCTAAAGAACTGATACGTTTACACACGAGTCCCCCCTCGAGCCAGCATGAGAAAGTGACCTTACACGTGAGCTGCTGTCAGATGGGTTCTTTCCCTTTGTCCCCTATGACCCTCTAACTCCTGTTAGTGAAAGGAATTTCTCCACTGCCACCGCTGGAAGCTTGGCGGGTACTGTGACAGCCTCAGGAACATCCTTCTGTTTAGGACTGGTCCCATGGTCACCTCATGTGGCCCAAACCAGTTTGTTTCAAAGTAGAATATTCCATCCCTTGTAGTGACAAACTCCACGGGACCCTGCCTGCGGCTCGGCCGCAAAGCTCAGAGAAGCCGAGGGCCCTTCTCAGCCTCACATGACCACGTTTTCATGCCAATTAAATGTGGGATTATCCACTCAGTCTGTTAATGAGGCAGCTGTGTTAGCCTCCTTCTCAAACTGCCTGGTAACCAACGGAACCGGCAGCAGAGGCTTGACATTGAAAAAGGAAGCACGGCCTGAGGCTTCCTTGGGACAGAGAAGTGAACAGCTCCGAAGCTAAAGAAGTTCAATGTGACAGAAGGTTTGAAGTGCAAACTGTTTTGTGCCATAAACCTTTCTGAAAGCTAAAACATGCTCTTGGCTGAGACCCTGCTTGCATACGCGCAGTAGGTGACGTGTCTCCAGAGGACACGGGTTATTCCCACCCCTGCCTTCCCTTCCTTTCCCCCCTCCATCAGCAAGCACGCACACCCCACACACTGCACTGCGCCCCAGACCAACCCCAGTGAGAGCGAACGGAAGCGAACGGCATTGCTTCTGCCTCATTGACCGTGACCTTCACAAAGCAGACCCTTGTCAGGGGGCACATGGAAGGCAAAGGCAGAGGTGTCCTCCAGTCCCTGTCTGCTCAGGCCAAACCTTTGGAGTCACTGTGATATGTCCCTATCTTGCCCTGCACCTGCCCTGCCCACACAGACTCAGGTACATTGCACCTCCAGCTGCCACCACCTCCTCAGACATCACCTCCGCCGACACCACCCTCCGAACCGTCGCCACCCTGGGCCTGGATGACACTCTCCGACTTAGTGTCCCTGGTTCCACCTCCTCCTCTGGTCTGTTCTCGCCACGGCAGCCGAAACGATCCAGTAAAGACGAAAGGCAGACTATGTCTCTAAGTCCTCGGTTTGAAGCCCTCTTGTGGTTTATTTCAAAAAAGGAAAATCCACACCCTTCCTTTGACCCACAGGCCCTCTGAGATCAGCTGGCCCCTCTACACCTCCGACTTCACCTCCGGCTCCTGTCCCTCTGGTGCAGCCCCACCGGCTTCTCCCTGTGCCATGAGCACATGCAGGTGCGCTGGTGCCCAGGGGCACCTACACCTGCTGACCCTTCTGTCTCCTGATGACTTGCCCGTGGCACCAACTTCCTTTCCTTCAGGCCCTACTCACACCCCACAGGGTCACGGTTTCGCTAGTCTCTCCCTCCAAATTCCCAATGCCCCTCTCTGCTTTATTCTCCCCCTCAGGCTCATGCCTACCTAATGTAACAAATGTTTCACTTCATCATTTTGCTTATCTGCTCCTTCCTACTAGGATCTAGCTCCATCTAAGAGTAAGGTTATTGCCATGCCCGCTAAGACATTCTTAGCCCCAGAAAAGTGCCCGACAGGTGGATGCACAGCGAGTCTTGAAGAACGAACGGTCCTCTCTCTATGTCAGGCGTCCAGGACCAGGGAGTCAGGGGAGCCTCACCACGGTCTGGCCATGTCCTGGGACGCGGCCCTTCTCACGCATCAGTTACACGCGATGGGGCTCTCACACAGTGGACGTGTCCCCACCGGCCCCGACGTGCGCCCGCCGATGCTCGTGCCAGGCCCCGTTCCACGAGACAAGTAGGATTAGAGGAAAAGTACAGAGGAAGCAGTTTTCTAAGTAAGTAGAAGATTTTAACGTGGCAGTAGAAGGTTTTCATTTAGGCCCGTGGAAGCGTGAGGGTTTAACTGGCTTTGATTCCCCAAATGAGAAAAGTTCCTAGAAAAATTCTGCATAGAGAGAGGGGAGTCCTTTACCCAGAGATTTACATACAGGACAAGTGTTCCCTGGGGTTGATTTAGACGCAGTCAGGCTGGAAGTCGGGGGACAAGGAGAATGTTAACATCACTTCTGCTCCAGTCCGGTAATAAAACAGTCTCTACCTCACAGTCCCTGGACCTGCCTTCTTAACGTGCTCTCAGATGCTCTCCAGCAAGTGGGGTCCCGGGAATCCTGTGGCAGGCTGGCTTATCTAAATGGAAGAGGCTGTCCAGTCCTGCCTGCCAAGAATAGAGCGGAGGCCAGACCTCGGGTCGAGTCATCGGACACACGGGGAGCCCCACGTGCTTGACGGTCCTGTGAAGGCAGCTGGCACACTCCGGCCCCAGGAGAGGAGAGGGCATCTTGTGGCTGGAGCTTCGCCTCTCGTCTCCGCTGCTGACTCTCCGTCTTCTTTCATCCTAGGTCAGCTTTCGGAGTAAGTTGTCGGTGAGAAGTTTCGTCTTGTGCTTAGAGGGACCCCTGTGGGAGGAGGAGTCCGGGTGGCACTGACAGAAGCCGGCAGGACACCTTGCACTCAAAGTGAACTTGGGTGTCACTTGGGTGCCCAGGGGTCCTGCCTCGGCCCCTCGCTGGGTAACAAGATGCCACCTCCCGGCCTGGCTCTCCGTGGCTGTGAAGTGGCGAAAATGCTGGCCACCCGTCCCGGATTGTGGGAGAGGACAGACGGCATCAGACATTGGCGCCACAGAGCATGACAGCACGGTCACTCTCGTCCTCCGTGGGGAAGGCCTGTGAGGCCCGGGAAGGTGTCAGGGACCTGGCAGGACCTTTTGTTCAAGAGGCAAGTGCCCAGGCAGGCCGCAGGCAGGATAAAAATAGGCGGGGCTATGCCTTTGAAGTGGCACGGGCTCCCACCGGGCAGACACGTCTGTGCTTCCACCAGCACCGCAGGCCGCTTGGCTGGCAACGGAGCGCCGACCTCCCCTGCCTGCCGGCCCTGCACAGGCCGGAACACAGCCTTCTTCGCGTCCTTGAACCCTCTGCTATAAAATAAAAATAACCTCGTTCCTCAGCAGCCAGGAGGGTGGAGGTGAAGGGCACTTGGCACGCAGACCTCAGTGGTCTCTGTTGTTTCAGAAGCGGTGAGAGCAAGAAAATGCAGCATTTTTAGTGCACGCTGCTCCCAGTCCTACGCACGTTCCCTACTAGTCCTTCCGAGGACCCTATAATCCCCATCTGGCAAATAAGGAAACTGAGGCACAGAAATCAGGTCATTTGCCCCCAGGTCACACCGCGAGAAGGTGCAATAGATGCGTTCTCACGAAGCAGCCGGGGTGGCCACTACGATTTTCTGTAATTCTTGGGGAAAAGCCTCACTTCAGTATTTTTTTTTTTGTAAAAGCCTCCCTCAGTTGGTTTGAACATTAAAATAAAAACTTTTGAACACATTTCAAAATACTTTCTGAAAAATTTTCTATCCCTGAAAGATTTATACTGGGAAGGTTGCCTAGCTCTCCAACACAGGTCAAAGAAAGAAGCCATAGAGATCAGAAGTTCAAAGTCCATCAGTTTCTACAGAGCAAAAAGCAATTTTCACGATAAACAGAGGATGCTGATCCTTTGTGAAATCAATGGATTTTTGGCCTTGTGGGAGAGCTTTGCAGAGAAAAGTCTCAGTGGCTGGTACATATAAGCACTTAATAAAGGAGAGTCATCATTATTAGCATAAATTAATATTTACGCTGTGTGCCCTGTTAGAGTTAGAATTAAATAAATCACTGAGCCACTGAGAACATCTTGAACTATGTGACTGCAGCGTCAGCTGCCCACAGCGTCCCGACTGTCTCTCCCAGAACAAACCCAGGCGGCCTTCGCCTCCCTCCCTCGTTCACAAAGGAAAGTCGCTGTGGATGCGCATTTTTCTCTGGAAGAAAAGTGGGGATAAGAGAGAGGACTTCTTATAAATCATGTGCCTACTATTTGTGGGTGGAAAAGGGGTGATGTGATAAATCATAAATCCCTAACTGGGCGGGTCAGGGTGGGCAGTCGCGCCCCTGGCGTAGGCCTCCTTCAGTGAAAGGTTTTAGGCCAGCCTGTCCTAAAACCAGCCTGTCCAGCCTGTCCGTTGTTCCTGTGCGTGGAGGTCACACACCTGTGCAATGCCAGGAGTGACCCCCGACCCCGCACGGGGGAGGGACCCTCAAAAGGGCACACGATCTCCTTACGTCCTGTAACCCATGCCTGCCCTGCTTCTCCCCCTCCACGCAATCTTCCCACTTCCCTCCTCAAGTTCAAACGCAGAAAAGGAAACGCACGACTGTTATTCTCAGGAGCATCCGAGAGAATGCTCCCGGCACGTGTTGCCAGCCTGGCTCAGACGCACCCTTATAAGAACTCTCTCCCAATCTGGGCGCTCCCCATGCCGACCTCATGCGGGAAGCGGGCCTGACACCCGGCCCAGAACAAACCCACGGCCCCGGCGGAAACAGCACAGACGCTCTGGCTTTCTCCGAGGAAACTCGGCCGGCTAAGACTTCAAGAACACGGGTTCTCCCGGAATGTCTGTTTGCCATCCAACACCTGCCCTGGGGCCCTTCGCACACCACCACTCTCCAAGGTTCCCACCGGCGTTCTGAAGCAAGCCTCTGTCACCACACCTGATTAGGTCACAAAGCTGATGAAACAAAGCGGGCTAACGGTAGTGACAGACACACCCACGACGGTCACTGCGCAGAAACCCCACTTCCTTCAAGGCGACCCCTTCTCCTCTCTGTCCCTCCACTCCCTTCCTCTGTCACTGAGTCCTCAGGACATCGGATTCTGGTCAGCAGCATTAAACCGTCATAAGAACAAAGCCTTGGGGCTGCTGACCACAGAAACGGAATTTCCTGTCAAACTGAAGGTGACATTTGACCTCAGCGGTGCTTCAGCCCCAGGCCTGGGAAGGCAGAGAACCCTGGGGACCACACTCTCTTGAAACCAGACAGAGCAACAGCACTGCTGACGTCAGGACCCCGCCCCTGGCCCCAACCAATCAGGAGAGCCCACAACCCCGACTCCTTTAGCCACCGAGATCAATGATTTCTCCCCTAGGTAACCCACCCCCTGGAAGCCATCGGGGTGCCAGGTCTTCAAGCATTAGCTCACCTGTGACTCTGGGCATGGCACCATTCCCTCCACTAATAAACCCTCCTGTTCTCCTTGGTTGGGCGTTGCTGAGCACAGGTGAAGGGACGGCTTCGGTTCAGGGCACAAACACACAGCACCTGACCCACTGTTTCTCAAGGACGAGGAGGATGCCGGTGAGGAAAAGGACCGATTGGATCTTTGTTCTCTGTCCTTTACGTTTCTAAGCTAATTAAATAGATCCTTTGATTCATATCTTCAGCCCTAGGGAAAAATCTTTAACCTACTGTTCTTGGGAAATTTTTAGGATTTATTGCCAAATGTTTCCTTTGTCAAAAACTTGGCCCCAGCGTGACATTTAAAATTAGGAGCAGAAAATATCGCTTTTCATCCGGGAACTTTCTGAAGCTTGTTTTCTTACAAGCAGAGTGGGAAAAATGGTGCTCGATTGCCTTAGCACGTTTCCGGTCCAAACGGCAAATCTTTACATGGATGACATCTTTCTTGTCTGAGGGAAGTGACACAAAACTCACGTATGTCACTTCATTGTAGAGGTACAGGAACCCCCTAAAGTAAGCGGGATTCGAGTAACTGTTTTTCAGGAACAGAGGAAGGACCACTGGTGGGGGGTGGGGTGCGTGAGGGCAGAAAATTGATTGAGGCGATGACAGTCGTGAGGGTGTGCTTTCCAAGTGACCCAGGGAGACGTGTCCTCACCACAGGACGTGCCGGCTTCACGTGGAGACCCTCAGGCCTTCAGATTCCCGGGGGGAGCGCATCGTAACCTGAATGAACGCGTACCCCCCGCGCGGCACACCCAAAACTGACACAACATAGTGTCGAACGCAAACGGTTTAATTTAAGAAACACCAAACGGGAGAAAAAAAAAGAACTGCCAAGGGAACACAGAAGTGACGTCTCCAGCGGCCCGTGCCTCCCCCTCGACAAATCAGAAAAGTCACAGGCATCTCTGATTTGCCACGTTGGAGCCACTGCTCCGGCTTCCAGGCCCCTGCAGAGAATTAAAACGTTGTGACATGAAAGGGGGGGAGATGCTGCTCCTGGGCAGGTCTGTGACGCCCCCAGCGTGCGAGGGGATGTTTCCCGAGGTGCTCGCATGCCTGCCTGCTTACCAGACTTTACAATCAGAGACCAGGGATTTCGTTTTGCCCCTGGCATCCGCTGCTCTTACCGATTTTCCTATAAGCACAGCTTTCGTAACGCGCCCCCAGAACAGCAGCCTGTCCCTGTCTGGAGGTGGCACTGCAGCCGGTGCCGTAGCCAGCGTGGGTATGCGCGTGGGACACCCAGTTACTCAGAGGACCTCACTCCTTGCCCCCCTGACTACCCCTCGTTCCCAAGGTCCAGAATGGAATTAAACACACTCTATGTGTCCAGTACACAGGGCAAGTCCTTCCTTCTCTTCCCCACAAGTGCTGGGGTTATCTTAAGTTCAACCGGAATTCACTGTCCTGTAATCCCTCTCATTAGTCCTGTGTCTTCTTTATCATCGGTAGAGACCTTGACTGTCTTGTCCACAAGCATCCCGCTCCCGGTGCCCTTGTGGTCCTGTCTCCTCCCACCAGGACCAGCACGGCCCTGCCTGGAGGTACAGAGCCTCCAGGCACGTGGCCACCTCTCTGAGAAATAAACATGAGTGGGCCGGAGGTCTGAAAACGGTCCTCCAGGCGAAGTTGCCCCTGCCCGCGGCCCCACGCCCCCTGCCCCCTGCCCCTGCCCACATCGCCCGGCACCCTACTGCCCTGGAGGGTGAGCAGAAGCGCCGGCTCTTGCCCTGCGCTCCGCAGTTTTTCAGCTCTGCAACTGGTACAGATCTGCTCTTTTCCTTCTGAAAGGCTAGTGAGCACTCACAGGGCTTCCACATCCCCCTTTGGCCTGGATCCCCGAATAAGAACCTTGTGATGGGTGCCAGAGATACATGTAGGTGGGCTAGGAGAAGGGCATTTTTGATGGCAGGTGACAGGCCCGCTGCGCTCCAGCGGGGGAGGGCGACTGGCCCCTGAGCTCAGGGACTGGGCGCAGCCCCCACCCCACCCCGGGGTGCCACCGCAGCGCTCTGTCCCAGACAGGACCCCTAACCCTCCGCCGGGGCGCAGCCACTCCCGAAGGCCTCTCCAACCTTCCGTTTGAGAAACGGGAGACAGACCGTTCCGCCGGAATCCAGAGTCACGAGGCCGCGGGCGGCCGAGGTCCCCGGAGCGGGACGGCGCGCGCTGCCCCCTGCTGGGCGCCGCGAGAAGCGTCCCCGGGCGGCTCCGGCGCGCTCTCCGCAGAGACCCCGAGCGCGGGGCCCGTCCTGTCCCTGTCCCCGTCCCTGTCTGGTCCCCGTCCCGGCGGGCGGGCGGACGACGCCAGGAGCTGGAAACAGCAACGGACTCAACGAAGGAAGCTGCCCCCGGGGTTCTGTGTGTCGGGAAAGCATTTCCAAAACGCGGTTCACAGCTCATCAGCCCAGAATCACCGGGTCTGTGTGACAGAAACGAACCCCGGGCTCCGCCCGGACCTGCTAAATGCGGGTTCCCGGTGGCGGGGCTACAGGACCCTACCCCCGCCCCCCGCCCCACCCGGGAACAGGCGCAGGGACCCCGCGGAGCCGGGAAGGCCGGGGCCTGTGCGGGAGGGAGCCGGCGGCCCGCCCGAGCGCAGCGGTGAGGCTGCCGCGAAGGCCCTACGACGGGACACCCCGCGACGAGCCGCCCCCCCCCCCCCGAAGCGAGGGCTGACACCCTGCGGGCCGGTGCCTCCCGCGTGGAAGTCAGACTGCACGCAGCCCCCGCTGGGTTTCCTGCAAACTGGTTGGCACTGCCAGTAAGTGGGCCCCTGGAACCCACTGTGTGCCGGGAAGACCAGCTCTCATTGTGGAGGGACCCGTGTGACACTTTAAATTAGCACTTTGTGTTAGTGACCCGGCCTATTTCCTGATTTTTAGCTTTAAAGGGCGGTTTTGTGACTTTAAAAAAATCCATCTGAGGTGTGCTGGGAAGAAAGAGAACTACGGGGTTCGCGATGCAAGGAAGGGACCTAGCTGTTTCTTCGCTTTTAAAGAAGAAAATGTGATTAAATGTCAGAAAAGGAACACTGAACTAAATCAGTTTAAGTGTATTGGAAATAAAAGCGATTTTGGAATCAGATGTTTGTCAGAATCTCGGCTTGTTTTGATTTTTTTCTCCTCCAGGCCAGCCCTCACTTCTGATTCTGACTAAGAAGGATTCTAGAAGTTCCAGAAAACCCACAAAAATTCCCCGGGGCTGACAGGCAGCTGGAATGTTGGGTTCCTCCCTCGGTGGGCCTCTCAGCTTCCAGCTGGCCCTGGGGCTGGGGTTGCTGGGAGCAGACCCCGGTTTCCCTCTGCTTTGGAAACTGATCCTGCTCCTGGGGCGGGGAACCAGGGACTCTGGGGAGGCAGGTTGCTGACCCTTTGTCCTGGGCGGTGGCGGTGGGAAGAGGGACGGGAACAGCTGCCTGAGCAGCGTCTGCAGCCCGGCCTGGGGACACCCTGCTGCCTGCCCCACCTTCTGCGGGAGAGGCCCCGTGAAGCTTCCCCTCGCCTGCTCTGAGAAAATACCTAATTTCACAAGCGTTTCCCTTCCTGTGGCCAAGGGCACCTCGCTTGTTCTAGTGAGCATCGGCACTTCGGATTACACACAACTGACGTCAGGTTTCTTTTTTAAAAAACTACTGAACCAGGGCTTTTAAATCCTGGTCACATCTCTGTGTCCCACTCATGCCCCAGCAGGCCTGGGACAACAGGTGAAAGCAGAGCAGAAGCTCAACAGACAGGAACGCAGACCCAGAGAGCTGGGGGAGGACAGGAGGGCTGGAGAGCAGGCACAGAGTTCACGAGGCGCTGACTCCTCACGCCAACACGTGGCGACCACAGACACCCTGCTCTCTCTGAGCGGCTGGGCCCCTCCACAGGGCTCCAACAGCAGGGAACGCAGAACCCGTCTGTGTGTCGGCAGTTCTCCGGGGAGTCTTTGGAACAGTGGCAGCGGCTGCTGAGTGCCCTTAAGGCAGCACCCACCGCTGGAAGGCATCCTGTGTGCCAGGCGCGTCTCCCACAGGATGCCCGGGGTTCACTGCGTCTGTGTGGCTGCTGAGCACTGTCCCTGTCCCTGCTCCCCCGCTGAGGGGGCCTGAGGCACAGAGCAGTGGGCCTGCCCTCAGCTCAGGCAGTCTGGCCCATCCACGTGCCCCAGCATAAAATATGCCTCTCAGCGCCCCATGCTACCTACCTGCCAGGTGTCACCTCGTCACATGGGAATTTCCTTTAAAACAGTTAAATTTGCTTCCCCTAAATCCAATCATGACTCTCTGTTCTAATTTAAAAACCGGGAGGAACATTTTTTACGTTATCTTTACTGAATGTGAGGACTTTCTCCCGATCACCTGGTGTGACTTCATGCAACCCTAGTGATACAGTGCAGGTTGGCTGGGGTGTGTCTGATGCCCACGGCCAGGTACGTCGTCGTGTCCAGTAAGAGGCGACTAGCAAGATGCCAGGTGGCCTCTACTACTGATCACGCTCTAAGCAAAGAGGCTGCTGGAAATAAAGACCGCAGCACGACCGCGCCCTTTCGCCTTGTTTGGGGGGGGGTGTCTCACTTGGGGCTACCCAGCTCCAGGAAGTTCTGTGCACGTGGCTGACTTTGGTGTCAAAGTCTGAGTGCCCATTTCTGACGCAGGTGCAGCAGGCAGCAGCAAGCCCTCTCACCTGTGACCTTTGCGTCCCTGGGCTGAGGGGTCACATGGCCTGTGCCCGGGGAGCATCACCCGGGAGCCCTGGACTTGTCTGCACCTCAGTTTCCTCACCTGTACGGTGGACAATAGGAGTCCCTACGTGCTGTCCGGGCCAGTCTGCAGTGACCGAGAAGGCCGCCACTACTGAGGATGCACGGTGGCACTGCGCATGCCGTAGCCCATGCACGGCTCCTCGCGGCGGGTCTGACTGTGAGCGGGGGCGGCGGTGCACTCAGATGCTGCCTTCCCTCTGTGACGGGACAGAGCCCACGTGCGGAGCCTGTCACACTGGTCCCTCAGGAAACGTGGTCCCGGTGACACCAGGACTCAGGCGAAGAGAAAAGACTGGGAAGGACGGCAGCTGTGAAGACATCCTCATGGAGAGCTCGTCCCCTGAGGACCCGGGGTCAGGATGGGCGCTAGCTCAGCCGGGGACACTGCAGAGCTCCGTCAGGGGCCAGGCTGCCCAGGGTGGGGCTTGGAGCCCTGTGACTCCCGAAGCTCCATTCTATTTAAGGTTACCCGGTGATCACCAGCTCAGCCGCAAGCCAGCCGAGGCTGATTCCCCGAGTTACGCTCCCTCCGGGAGGCATGGAGCAGGGCAGGGGTGCCCTTCCCTGCCCTCAGCTTTATGTTTGCAGGTGGACCTTTCTCCGCACTCCCAGCCCAGCAGTATCAGCTGTTTGCTCTGCAATAAAGTGAAAGAACTGGCGGGGGGGTGGGAGGGGGGCAGGGGGCAGGGAAACCCGCCCCGAGTCACTGCCCAGCCCCTTTCTAACGAAACGGATGCATCTCACTCGTACTGGTTTTTACCTCTGCCGCAGCATCGGCCTTTGTGGGAGATCATATGACAGTGGGGGGTCTCTCCTGACACCACCCAGCACAGCCACAGCCATTGAGAAAGCATGCAGGGGCAGGCTCGTGGAGATCTGGGGGTGCACAGTGAGTAGGTCTCAGGGAGCCAGGCCCAGTGGGGCCGTCGAGACCCGGGGTGGGTGCTGCACAGAGACATGGGTGCCCCATGTCTAGGGCTCACCCAGCCCCTGCTGATGCATTAAGTGGTGGTTGGAGAAGGTGCCTTGTCTACAAACGGGACAATCAGCTTCCCTTTCAGGGTGATGCTGAGGACTCATAGGGGACTGGCCTTGAAGCCTGTCCAGGCTGAATGCGAGCTCCCCTGCTGAACACTGCGTGATCTTGGGCAAGTTGGCAGCTTCTCTGTGCCAGCTGTGGCCTATAAACGGGGGGACGTGGCAACTACCCCCAAGGACGACCAACAGACAGAGACCCCCGGTGCTGGCTGCCAGAGGTGGTGGGTCAGTGGGGGGTGGCTGTAGGGGCACAAAGGCAACTTCCAGTTATGAGGTAAGTGAGCCCTGGGGACATGCTGGACAGTGTGGTGACCACGGTCAGCAGGACCGTGTGCTGGGCATTTGCACATTGCTGAGGGCCCACGTCACAGTCCTCATCATAGGAAAATCACCTGTGACTCTGAGGGGACGGAGGTTAGCTGGACTCCCCGTGGGGCTCACTGCACGGCGGCCCCCCGCGTGGACTCGCTCTGGCGCGCACCTGAGGCGCGATGCTGGGTGTCCACTGCAGGTCAAGTCAAAGAGAGAATCTACGGAAGGTGCTCGGCAGCATCTCGGGCCTAGCGCGTGCTCAGTGGGCTCCAGCCATCAGCACAACCCGCAGTTGCCACTGTTTCTGGCACGTGGCGCAAACTCAGCGCCGCGCTCCCGCCCCCACATCCTCAGCGCTTGACTCAGGGTCTCCGGGGGGCCTTGAAAACACACGATTCCACCCAAAAAAGATGTCAAAGATGCCCAGACTCCTATAACGCCTCCGAAAGGAAACAAACAAACAAAACACTTGCTTTTTGCGCTTTACTTGTTCAGTGTTTTCCTAGGCTGTGCATTTCTTTTCAGCTGAGAAGCAACTGCCATCTATCGTCCCCGCCCCCAGGAGCAAACCCTGGGTGGTTATCAAGGGCTCCGGCAGGGGGTGCTGTGCGAGCGGGCGTCTCTGCGGCCCACCTGCCGGTCCTCGCAGGTCCGCGCCTGGTCATCACTCTCGGTGGGGGTTGGGGTGGGGGGGGAGGAAGGCAGGCTGGGAGGCCGGTCCTCCCGGTCATTTGCATTCGGGGCCTTGAATGCCGAATTAAAGCACACACCGCTTAGATCGACACGTCGAGAATGAGGGAAACATCTAGGACCAAAAGGATGAAAACCTGAGAAAGTCCAGGCCTCCACAACACAGACTTACTTAAACTGGGGACCGGAGGGAGCCTCACTGCCTCTTTGTGACTGAGATCTTTACTGAGCAAGCCTCTGCTCCAGGAGTCTGAGGAGTGTCGGACAGGATTTGGTATCAACGTTTTAAGTCAATTTCTTTATATATGGTGCCTTCCAGCAGTAAGTTCTGTAACTTCCCAGTGCCAAACGGTATGTTAGTGCACAAATACACATACCATGGAAACGTTCATTTTTTAAAAAATTCACAAGGAGGGACAGAGCCCAGCCTTTCAGCCCTTGTGCCTGGCGGTCAGGTCCTGTGGGGGCTGACCGGCCGGCCTGCTGGCCCTCGGCCCGTGCTGCTGGGAAGTCTAGACAGCCCCATTCTGCGTTTTCCCAGAATGCTTGGTGATGACTTCAGCAGCCCTGAAGTGTTACAGGAGTCTCTGTGTCCCCCAGAGTCCCGGGATAAGGGGACATGGGACCAGCCAGGGTCAGTGTTTCTGGGAATATAATGTTGGGCCTTAGAATTCACATAGTTTTCTCATGAACTTTTCACCATTTTTACAACAAACTCAACAACTCCGATTTCGAGAGGGAGCAAGCTCACAGCGCAGGGCTCCCCTGGAAGCCTGTGAGCATCTGGCTCTGCAGAAAACAAGTGCTGCTTCTCTGTGACAAACCCCAGTACTCTCCCTGCCGGCTGGCAGCTCCAGGGTGGCCCCCGGGTGGCCCCAGGTGAGCTGGCGGGTGCCGAGGGTAGGGAAGAGGACACTTGGGCGTGGCGGCCGCATGTCCTGTGCATTCAGAGGCTGCCCTGTGAATGTGCCCGAGTCGAGGGTTCAGGTGCCTGTCAGAGCAAAGGGACTTTCAAGGGTCTTTAACCGAGAACTGAGATGGGCCAGCCTCCCCACTTCAGTGCAGACCCCTGAGTTCTGACATCTCCAATGTGATTCGCTGCCCGGCCAGCATTCAGGCTGTGGGAGAAGGCCGCCGTCCCTCAAAGCCCACCCACGTCTGGACCTATGGGGGCTCGTCCCAGAGCCCTGGCTGACTACAAACGACCATCTGCCACTCGGATAGGACGAGCTGCTTCCTGTGAGGCTGAGATGTGACCCATGTCATCACTGACCGCCGCCCCAGATGTGCTTCAGAGCAGATGCTTACACGCTCCAGAGCAACAGCCCAGATGTGTGTGACGAAGCCTCTTCCTGAACATGTGCAGTTCACACTAGCAGCGAACAGTCCACATGCAGAATGGCGAGTGTTCTCCTCTCTCAAAACAAGGTGTGTCTGTCCCTGAGGCGGAGCCCACAGCTCGGTGCCCCAAGACCACAGTGGAGCGCCCACCCAGGCTTGCCCGCTGGGGCTTGGGCTGCCGTCCTCCCAGACTAGGGCAGCGCGCTCTGAACTTGCCGGGGCTGTCTGGAAGAGGTCTGGGCTGGCAGCCCGCGCACCTGGCACTCAGCACCTGCCGGGGCTGTTGGTCGTGTCGACGAAGAAGACCTGACCTCACAGGTGCACTGCCTAGACCTTCTGCTAACACAGCCCGAGGAAAGAGGCAAGGCGCTAACCGCTCAGCCAAAACTGCCCCCTCGAACCCTGCGACCAGCCAGCACAGCCCACCCTACCCTGGCTGCCACAGCAAAGCCAACCACACCCAGGCTGCAAAGGGCACCCTGTGGGGGGAGGCTGACTCCCGAGGCCCGAGTCCCCAGTCCCCAACCTGCCATGCTGACATCATCACCCCCCTGGAAAGATGGCACAAGCAGCTCACTCTACAGGCGAGTTTCCAGGGGCCCTGGCTGGGGAGAAAAGGCAAAGAAATGTCTCTCTCCAGGGAGCAGGCTCAGCGCCCCTACCCACCATCGCCTGTCCGTCAGGACAAGGTTGGACCCCATCCGCAACCTGGGGCTGTGTGATGGGAGATGAGACCCATGCTCCCCAGACCCAGCTGAAGCCGCTGCTGCTCTGCCTGGCATGACTTAGCCACCTTTGGGGAACCCATGGCATCCGCGTCGTGTTCGCCGTGTCATTAGTCATGAACCCCAAAAGTGGCTCTGCTAAGACCACCACCTGTCCAACAGGAAGTGGACTGCAAATATTTGTCACGCCTGCCAACCGCAGGCCACTGGACAACTGGGGATACTTCTGGGGCATTACCACCCCGGGCCACTTTGGACCGATGATCTCAGACTGCTGCCTTGTGTTCCATGATCGTTCCTCCAATTCGTGCCATTCTTTAAATGCTATGCGGGGAACGCAAAGGAGAAAGGACCATCTCCTCGCATGCCTGACCTCAAGAAGCCTTTTTTGGCAGTTCTATTAGAAAAGAATGCGGAATGCACAGCACTCAACAGACCCCTCTGCGGGGAAGCGGGGGCAGACACTGCTCCTTCATCCTGGACTCACCTTCTCACTGACTTCCCAAATCGACAAACGAGACCAGCTTTGCCCCCTCTAGGTACACTGCTGCCACAGGAAAACTCCGGAGAGAAGGCAGGAGAATCAGCCCCGTGGCTGTGTAGCTGACTCACTTCTCTTTGGGGGTGACATCTCAGAAACAGAAGGTGTGCCCAAGAAACCCACAGGCTCGCAGAGAGGAAACGCAGGCGCTTGGGGAGCCACGTACGAGAAACAGGTCAGGACAGCTCGTGGACAGAGGAGTTTGAAATAAGACACAGACGGAGAGAAGAGAATGCTGTTTAATAGGAGAGTGGGAAGTGCAGCCGACTGGCAGTGCAGAAACAGAGGACCAGGGCACAGGCCTCCTGTGCGGCGAGGCGAGTTTCCCTGGAGCAGCGCGCTGTGCGGATGCCCCAAACCCACCAGGTAGCCTTGTCTGGATCCTCCTGGCCCGTCAAAGGCAAGCGATACAGCGAAGGTGCGAGACTAGAACCGCAGGGAGCGGCGGCCAAGGCCATTGTCAAAGACCAGACACAGGGGAGCAAAGCAGAGAGGTCCCGTGGAAGTGAGGCCAGTCGCCGCACGCGTGCCCTTGCTCGGGCCTCCGTGCACTGCTCCTGCTGCTTCACAGCCAGCCCGGGGTCCCAAACCCTGCCCTCGCCCACCATGGTCACGAGTGCCTGTATCCGCCACCCACCCGCCCGCCATCTTCACACCTTCCTCCCCTGCCCCATACTCTGCTGCCTCCCTCAGCCCAGGGAGCGCAACTGGGCCTCCCGGGAAACTAGAGACAGGCTCCCTCAGCCCCCCAAGTCGCTGGGGGCACGGACTCCCTGTCTGTGGGCACTCAGCCTCCCCCCCCTACCCCGTTTGCTTTAAAGACATCTCCTGAACTGGGCTCCCGCGTCAGACACCTGCTAGGAGCTGAACACACCCTAAGGGCTCCGTAACGATCAGTACCCCTCTCTCACCCCCAGCTAAACCCGCACACTCCAACAGTCCCCAGGCGCCTGCCTTCCCTGCAGCCACCCAGGTGGCTGAGGCTGACCGACCACAACGGATCCCTGTCCTCGACAAACTTCTCACCCCTTAACGCTAGCAATGAAGCACTACAAAAGCAGAAACAGTCCACATGTGTGGCATGCTCGTGGCTTGGGACCTGTCACCCGAGCACAGCTGGCCTGGTGCAGCAGGGTGGTGCCCGATGCCTGGCAGCGCTGCTCACTGCCTGTCTCGCGGCTGCTGCGTGCACCCTCGGCTCCCTGCTCACTCGACATCATGGCACAAGTCTATTCGGGTGCCCGTGGATTTTGTAAGTGGACAAAGAAGAGAGACGTGGTTGGAGCCCAGCCGAGTTAGGCTTTGAAGCACTGACATGACACTCTTTGGACCCACACTGGGAGGTGACATCTGAAATTAAGTGGAGGACTTGCTAGGCAGCCACAGGGACTCGAGTGACACTGCAAACTACTGGCTTTGAGCAAAGCGGACACCGGCTTCCGCTACACGATCACCCCTCCACAATCGAGGGTTTCCACACCTGCACCGCGACTCCACTCTTCTTGGCCGAGAACTTGGGCCTCGGTGCCAGAAAAGATGCTGTGGAGGCTGACTCTTGCTTCGGAGAGCTGGGGATGCCCCTGGGCACTGGGGACGCGCTGACGGGTGAGGTGGCCTCCGGGAAGAAGGCCGGCTGGGGGCTGTGGGGTGGCACCGAGCACACGGACGAGGCGTGCCTGTTGGCGGGCGAGCTGGAGCTTACTGCCAGGGGCGGCAGTGCCTGCTTCGTGGCCGGCAGTGAGTTGACCTTGGTGGATGACCTTTGTGGGGGACCCGCCTTTGCATCTGGAGGCTGGAAAGTGAACAAGGATGCATTGAGCTGGTATGGTTGGTGCTTCATGACATCCAGAGCGTTGAGGGGCTTCTTGCCCTTTCTCTTGCTGGGTTTGGAGGCCTGCGGGGCCGACGGCGAGGACTTGATAGCGGCCAGGGGGTAGGAGGGCGAGTGGATGGGGTTGTAGGCCACAGGAGGCGGTGCGCGGATGTTGGAGGAGTACTTCCAGCCGGCTGGGAGGGACGGGGTGGGGGACTGGGCACGGGCGGCGTGGGCCTGCACAGTGTCCGAATCCACCACGTACTTCTCCATCCTAGACTGCCTTTTGGCAAAGAGCTGGGCCCCTTTGCCCTGCATTCCGGGAAGCTCACTGGGCGGCCCCACTGCTCCCACGTGCCCGGCGCCCCCTGCAGGCGCGGGGGCCTCTGGCTTGGCTGTGTTGGCAGTGTAGTTCACACTGGTCACTGCTGCTTGGGGTCCCCTGAAGGGACCGGCCAGGCTGAGGGCACTGGCGGGCCGGGCAGGAGGGTAGGGCGGCTGGGCTATTTTGATGGATGATGCAATAGCACCCTGTGACTGGGTCACTGTGGGGAAGGCAGGAGGGTGCGCTGGAGCCAAGCCTGGCGACCAGACTGGAGACACCGGAGTCACTGGCGTCGCTGGCTGGGAGGAAGAGGACTTCACTGCTGGTTTTGGAGCCACAGGAGGGGGCGTCTTCTGTTTGGCCGAAGGGCTCTGCATGAAATTGCAGGCCTCTGCCCCTAAGCTGAGGTAGTCTTCCTCCGGGCCGGAGTCGGCCCCGGCCCCAGCGCCACGCTTGCCTTCGGAGTTTTGGAGAAGCGACAGGAGTTCGGGGTTCGGGCTGACCTTGGGCTCCTTAAACGTGAACATGGGCTTGGTGGTGCTCCTGCGCTTGGCCTCCTGCAGGATGCCGGTCCTCTTGGCCGGCACAGAGATCCTCTCGTCCCGGGAGGCGATGCACTCTGGGGCCCAAGGCGCGGGCTGCGGCCAGGGCGGGGGCTGCGCCGGGCCAGCTGTGGGGCTGCTCGCTGCGTGGGCCAGGGCTCCCGGGGACGGTGTGACAGCAGAGTAGGGGGGAGGCGCAGGGAAGTCAGCCGTGGGGCTCGTCCAGCCGCGGGGCGGGGAGAAGGTGGCTGCAGGTGGGGCGGTGGACCCCGGGAAGGGCCTGGCCGTCCTGTTCATGGGGGCCATCCTCGGCGCCTCCACAGTGTAGGGTGCCGCCCCGAAGCCATTGTGCTGGGGAGCGGGGCCGGGGCTCACCTCGATATAGCTCCTGCTCACGCAGCTCTGCCGCAATGCTGTGGCCTCCTCTGTCCGTTGGCAGGACGTCCCGCTGCTCAGGCCGTCTGCCTGCGCCCCGGTGCCCGCCGCGTCCTCCTTCTGGGCCGCGATCTGCTCCATCCTCTCCCTCCTCTTGGCGAACATGAGGGCCCCCTTGCCGGAGGTGTCAGGCAGCATCTCCATCTTGTCCTCGTGGGTCAGTTTCTTCTCTGTGTCCCCGAGCCCAGAATCCCAGTGGAAACTCACGACGTGGGCGCTGTCGTCCTCGCTGTCCGACAGCAGCTCCTGGTCCCCCTCCGACTCGCTGGCGTCCAGCAGCGCTTCCTCACAGGGGCTGTCGCTGTGGCCGTCCCCTGGGTCCCCCGCCTCCTCCTGCCGCAGGAGCTCCCCAGTCCCGTAGCTGACTAGTGTGAACTTCCTGGCCCTCCGCCGAAGCTTCTTAAACATCAACACGCCCCTGGAGTGGGGGCTGGGCGGGGCCGTCAGCAGCAGCGCGATGCTCCGGCATCGGGACTTGGCCTCCTTCACCTGCTTCTCGGACAGGCTCTCACTCCTCCGGAGCCCTGGGAGGGGGGAGGACAGAGCCACACTGAGCTGGAGGGAAAGGCAGGCTCCAGGACGCCACTCCCACAGGGGAAAGCCCCGGGGCTCCCCGCTGGAGCCAGGCCACCCACCGCTCCCTCTCGCTCCTGCTCAGCCTGAGCTCCCACCAGGACCCCTACGACCCACGTGCTCGTGAAAAGACACGTGTGCGAGTGCTGGTTAGCACACCTGTCTCATCATCTGCTTCTTGTGGGGGGGGGGGCTTCCACAGGGAATGGTGCCTGGCAATCTCAGTTACCAGGGTGTAACCAGGACTGAAAAGGAGACCATTTAAGGACAAGCTTCTCTGAAAAGCAAGTTAAGACATACCTTTGTACTTCCACGTTTAAAAATCAAATATCAACATAAAGCTATTTCCAAGAGCTTATGAAATGTCAGGGTAGGAGAGGGCACAGAGATGCTATTTAGCTTTACGTCTTCACATAATGACTTGAAATATTCATGTTCTCTCCTGTCTTTTCTTCCTGACTTTGCCCTCCCTCCCAAGTCTCCCCGTTTATGGAGAGGGGGTTCGTAGGAGCTCAGAAAACCGAACGGACAGCACCTGAAGGACGGAGTCACAATGAACGATAATTCGGGACATGAGGTCACTGTGAGCGTGGACACCCGAGCTGCAGGCCTGTCCAGCTGCCTCTGCCGTGCTGCTATTTTGGAGACGTGACGGCAGCGAGGGTGACTGTAAGTCTGGGAGGAACTTAAACATTACATGATCAGTAACCCTTTTGACCGTGGGTGAGAGCTGATGCCGAAGTGAAAACATTCAAAAGGGGAGCTTGACAGCGTGAGAATAAAAATTCAAATCTGAAATGTTCCCATTACGGTTATCAGAAGAAACTGAAGGCGAGTTCACGTTCAGCATCAGCGATTTCTGGTCGTGCTCAGTGACCTGGGTTTTGAACTCAACACAGTTACGAGGAAATTTCAGGAAGAGCTTTCGAGTATTTTACGGTTGAAAACCCTATAAATTCCGACTTAGTGAGTAATTTGTTAGGAGCAGAATCACAGTCACTGGCTTTACAACAAAGTCACAGATGTTCACTGGCCCTGACGCCTCGTCACGAGAAAGTGGTGAAGTGTATGACCATCCCCCCTCGCGCTCTCTTCCTGACGTGCGACACACTCACTACCGGACTGACAGTTGCCGTCGCACCTTGCACAACAGCCCTGCTGGCGCGTCAGGCGTGTGGACCCGCCTTCGCACACTCGTTTCGGTCTGCACAAGTGCGGATGCTGGGAGTGCAGGGAGCGGCAGGCGGCGCTGGCCGGGGCAGCTGCGAGGGGCCGCAGGTGGGAGGCGTGCTTCACTGGCCCGAGCGGCCAAGGTCATTGCTGCTGTGTGTCATTCAGAGCCCTGAGCGCCCGTGGGCCTCTGCTCCCTCCAGCGACCTTCCGCAGCGTGTGGGGAAAGAAGGAAACCTCGCTGCTGTTCTTCCCCCCACTCTTCTTCCCTCACCGCTCCCCTGGCGGGACAGGCCACTGGGAAGAAAGAGCCTTGGACCCAGGCGTGTTTTCTGCATGGGGACACTTAAATGCCCCTGTGGGGCCCTGCAGATGGGCTCGGGTGTCCAGGGGCGGATGAACCCTGTGCAGCGTGGCGAGGACTTGCAACACGGGCAGGATCGTGTCGCTGCCGGGGCGCCACATGCCCCTGTCCGTCAACCCGGCTCTGCAGGCGTCATCCAGCCGCACGGCAGTGGGGCTGACAACGAGGGTCTGCTCCGAGTGTCGGCGTGAGCCTGCACTTGGCACACCTCTGGGCAGCGGCCTCGGCAGTGCCTGCCCCTGAAACTCGGAGCCCACACCCCTTCCAGGGCTCCCTTGTGCTACGTTGACACAAGATGTGACAGCCCTGACACTGATCGAAGAGGCAGCCCGGACAACAAACTGCCTTTATCAGCGCCCGTGTCTGGGGGATCAGACTCAGAGCTCTGTCCCAAAACTCCAGCTCGCTGCCTGCAGTTCAGGAACTGGTACTGCCCCCAGTTTCACGGTTGTTACTTTGTGCACTAAATCTCTTTAAAGAGGTGACGAAAGACACAAGAAAAAATCTCCTGCAGAAAGAGCCGTGCAGCAGCAGCAGCAGCAGCCGGATGCCCAGGCCCCCAGCCCCCGCGGCCCCCGCAGAACTCACGTGCGTGGCGCGCTCTGTGCTTGTGAGGTCTGCTGTGATCCCTGCCGCAGCGCAGCTCTTCCCCCAGCTCCGTGCCTTCTGACGAGACGGCAAAGGCTACCAGAGAAGGAGGTGCTTCCGACTGCCCTCCTTCCCCCGGGGAGTCCACACCCCCTGCTCCTGCCAGCAGCCTGCACCCTTCCGTCTGCTGCCTGTCAGCACAGTCGAAGATCACTTCCACTCGGGGCAGCCCCGCGTCCCCTGCCTCCCTCCCCTGGGTCACTCTCAGCTCCTGGCCACTCCGGATCTGGATGATCTTGCTGGACCTCAGAGGAGGGGCCCCTTTCTCACTGGAGGGGATGGAGTTTACGTGGGCGATCCCTCCACAGTCTAAGTTATGGTCTGGGTCAGGACCCTTAGATGTTTCAGCTCCCAGGAGAGCCGCCACAGGGACACCCGTGCCTGTGTGCACCTCCTGTGACAGGGACAGCTGTAGCTCAACTACAGGGCCTGACTGGACCAGCTCCTCTGCGGAGGGTCCTTTCGGGGTGGCAGGCATGTGGGGAGCCTCAGGGTAGCTCAGGCCTGCTTCTTCTTTTCTGCTCCCAGGAAAAGTGGGACCACTCCCTTGGTCCTCTGCGAGGGGGGCTCCACTCTGGATGGGGACAATGCAGGGCTCCCCATCCCGTCGGATCTGCAGGGTGGTGCTTTCCATGTACCCCTCCTGGGGGGGATGCTGCCGGGTTCTGGATTCAGTTTCAGGGATCGGAGTCTCGCTTATCCCACTGGAAGCCCTGCACACAGAAAAACCATTCCAGACAGTTACTGCAGGGCCCTGCGCCTGCCCCGCCCTCCTGGACACCCTCCTGGTGGCTGGTACCAGGCGCAGTCCCCAGGCTGCCCCCTAAGTGTGGCTGCGCACATCCCAAAACACAAGAGGCAACAGGTTTCTATGGTTATCTAAAGATCTTCCAGATCATTTTCTCTTTAAAGCCGAGCAAAAATGCTTACAAGATAAAACCTAAATCCGCCCTGAATCCCTCTTTTATGTTTTCAAAAGGAGAGGCCATTGCTACATGGAAGCTCTTTATCTATAACTACTTGGTTGTTTCCCCAAAACGGTGTTTGTTAAGATGTGACAAAGCATTTCGCTGTCTTGCTGAGCAGGTGTAGGTGTGGACATCGTGGAGGCCCGTGAGCCCACTCCGCAGGCCCGAGCAGCACCAGAGGACAAGAACCATGGTCCTGTCGGAGGCCGGGCTTTCTGGAGAGCAGTGAAACGCACGCTGTTCTGTGAGCTCCAGCGGGCGTGTTCTGTGACACGTGGTGCCCAGCCTGGTGGCCTGGTGTCAGAGAGCTCCCCCCGTGCACCACACGGCACCGCGTCGTGGGGTGTTTGTGCCGCGAGCCGTGTCCCCTTCTCCCCCGTCAACCTGTCCCTCAGAGCACTGTCCTCTGCCTCGTAGCCGAGGAGCCCGGGTCTCCCCGCCACAGTGCCTTGATTTTGACCTTGACGTTCCCATCGGGGTTTGCAAGTTCGGGTCTGCAAGGAGTGGTGCGGATTTTAGGGTTAAATGCCTCTGTGCTAGAACTCGGAGTTGAACTCTCCTGCTTTCAGAAGGGACGCGTCCTCGCCCACAGCTGTCGCCACCGAGGCCTTCGGGCCTCACTTTCGTATGGTTTCTTCTTTGTTGTTTTTTGTTTTCTTTAAGGAACAGCACTGTCTCTCTGCCCCTCTTCCCCCCTCGGAAGGCCCCCGACCAATGCCAGGTCATCCCTTGAAGGGACTGGGCCCTCCTTCTTGTCAGCTCAAGGGATTTGCCTTAGAATGTCCGTGGCCATACAATGTCAGACTCATGATTACACCTAACTTTGCCTTTGACTACATTTAGCAAAGCAAAACTACAACCCTCAGATGAAATGCAGCTTTCTCTAAGCATGTGATCTGTAAGGCTTCCTGGGAACACGAAAAAAAAGGACAATATAGCACTTTAAAAACACCAGGACAGCAAATTAGACTTTTCCCATGTCGGAAATGGGGGTGCCAGGAGGGCAGGGCATTTCATGTGGGAAGGCCTTGGTGGGAATCCAGACGGAGCCACTTGGTGTTCTGCTGGCCACCACCGAGGAGGCAGAGCCGAGGCCCGGAATCCCTGCCAGCCTCACAGACGGGGCACAGGCAACCTGGTCGGATAAATGCTCACACTTCCTGGTGGCCGAAGTAAAGTGGATTCACGTGGATAAAACCACGAAGGCCTAGAGATGAAAGCTTTATACCTTAAAAAACTCAGTTCCATGCAGTCTACATGGGTGTGCAGGTCCATGACTTACGTGTCAGATGTAGGGAAGCAAGATTTGACACCTCAACCTGTGTCTCTCTGGTGGGAGGATGATTTTATTTTTGAGAAACAGAAGACCGAGGAAGGACCTCAGACCTCCGGCCAGCTGCCTAGAAGAACTGAGGCAGAACACCCGTGCCCTGAACGGAGCCATCAGCAGAACCGGCTCCAAAGGATGGGTGTGGGGCGGTGGGACGGTGGGGCGGGGGCCTGTGGAGCCCAGAGCCCAGGCTCCTCCCTGCGTCCCCGTCTCCTTCTGGCCCACCACACAGTTGTTTGCCGAACAGCTGCTCCTTGCTCCCCTCTGACGTCCCGTCTCCGTGGCCCGAGGTGGCGTACAGCCCGCCCTGCCCTGGGCACCGCGGTCCTAATGACCCACACAGACATCATTAAGTTTGGTGCCTTTTCCTGTCCATCTGTCTCATGTCAATGTCATTCTCAGACCAGCCAGAAGAACCTAGAAGGGCAGAGAAAAATTTCCTTCTCCCCAACACATTATTATGCAATACAATATCATAATGTAAGACATTTAAAAATGTCCTGGTTTAATACAATTGAAGATCATAGAGACCTAGTGATAAAGGAGTGTTTTAAGAGAGCCTGACCTAGCTATCTGTGGGCAGCTGGCCAGGAGAAGCAAGCTGGTCCCCTAGCGGGAGAGCGTGGTTCTGGGAGTTGGAGGGGGGTTTAATTCCAGGAAGCCAGGCTCAGGTATGAGAGCAGAGATGGTGGTGGTATGCCGATTGCCTTTTGGTAGGTATTATTTTGAGATTCCGTTTCAATATCATCAATTATTTATTTGGTAAAGCCAAAATACTGAAGAGAAAATAATAGTAATCACAATTCCATTTGTTAAAAGTAGCACAGAACTAGCCCGTGGTTTCTGACAGTGAACAAGTCCCTCACACTCAGCTCTAACCGCCCGCCCTTCCCCGGTTTTCCCAGGGACAGCCACTGGGCCCGACCAGGAGTGAGGAGGGGTGTCCCACCCACGCTGTGCTCTGAGAACCGACCTAGCCAGCTCACTCAGACCCTGAAGGGGGAGCAGGTTAGGGAAGGGATTTCCCCTGTTTGGGCTGCAATTAAAACCTTTCCGAAGGTGGGCGTGCTCCCGCTGCTCAGGGCTGCGTGGCCCCAGCTCCCTGCGTGCGCAAGGCACCCTTCCTGATGGCAAATGGCAGCCTCATTAACGAGCAGAGTCCCCAGGGCGCAGATGCCGGGCTTGGTGGGTAAATATCTGGATGGGAGGTGCTAAGAATACAGCTGATTTACTTTGTTCTCACAGGATTCCGGCCATGGCGAGGCTGCATTTGTAGAGAAATGGAATCGTACTGAGTGGCCATGGGGGCGGTACTGTGGAACAGGTCCCTGCAGAGCTGGGCAGACCCTGGAGGGCTTGCGGGTTCTGTGAGATGACCCCCTGCCCCAGCACCACCAGGCCGGCCTGAGCCTCCCTGCCCGAGGCCCCTGCGAGGCCGCTGTGCTTTGCACGCAGTGGAAATGCGGGCGCTGCAGGGTCCTCGAGATTGCGCTTGTCACTGTCCTTTGTATTTACGTTTAAACTTCCGCGTTTTTAAGCAGTGAGTGCAGAGGGTGGATTTGGGGAGATCAGATGGACAAGTGATGTGCAAGGGTGGTCGGAAAACTTGACTCTGACCGCTCCTCTCGCCCAGACCCACGTGCTGGCTTTCCCGGAGGCCCTGGCCAGCAGCGATCTGGCTGCTTTGAAGGCTTTTGTTGTTGTTCTTTTCCTTCTCCTGGGCATTTTCCGTGTGTGACGACTTCGCATTTAAATGTTTCAAACTCATCTGTGAACCTGGGAACTAAGTTGCTGACCCTGACCCACCACAAACCTTGCCCTGGAAGGATTCAATTTTGTTCAACAGGCAGAGCTAGTTTCTAAGGAACTAGTTGTATATCACTAAGATTTTCAACAAAGCTCTTGAAATAAAGATTTCCAAGTTAATTTCCAATCAACCAGGAAAAGCAGTGGGTTAAAATGTCGCCCCTTTTCCAACACAGAGGCTTTTCTCTGCAGCCACACCGACCTTGTGCAGAGTACCCAGCTCCCCTGCCTTCCACGGGCCTCCAGGGGAGGCCGGCACCCCGCCCCCACCCGCACGCCCCGCCCACCCGCACACCCCGCCCCCACCCGCGCGCCCTACCGTTTGACGAGCATCTGCAGCGAGTCCGCGATGCTCTCCATGAGCTCCACGACCTGGGGGTGCGAGAGGCCCGCGCACGGGCGGCCGTTGATGGCGACCACTTCATCGCCCTCGCGCAGCCCGGACCCCGACGCTTTGCTCTGGCTTCGGATCTGAGGGGAGCGAAAGGGAGGCCGCGGTCACCACCCTGGCCCCTGCGGCCGGGCCCCCATCCCCGAGAAACCTGCGTTTGGGAGGGGCTCTGAAAGCCACACCGCAGCCGCGATCCTGTGTCCGCCTGCTCCCCTGGAAGACCGTCTTACACACGCACCCCCCTCAACCCCGCCCAGTGCAGCATCCCCCGCGATGTCCGCACTGACTTCGCATCGTGGCGCACGGACAGGAAAGGAGAAGTGGTCTACGTGAGAGGGGCATCGCGCGAGGCAGACAGGCTCGAGGGGAACGGGAAGGCGTGTTCCAGGCGCGTCCACACTGAAAGCGCTACCGGCACGCTGCACGGTCTGGCCCCAGGCAGACAGTGAGGGCTCCAGCCAAGTACCCTGCCAGCCCGCCGCACAGCCGGGGCGGTGTGCACGGCTGTCGGAAGGCGATGCGGGCGGTAGCCCGTCCAAGCCAGTCTTCCCAGCACAGCAGCTTCCTGGGTTCGCGGGGCCAGATGGGGACGTGTTCTTGGGAGCTCAGGGAGCCCCCAGATTAACAGAACTGGCACCCCAGCATGTGCCATGGGCAGGAAAGGGCTGTGTGCCCCTCTGCCAGGCAGCTGGAACCGGGCACATGTCCAGGCTGGCAAGAGCATCACCTTGGGAGTCATCAGCGGTCCCTGTGCACAAGTACCAAGGCCCAAGTGTGGAGTCCAGGGCCCCTTTCCGTCTGAGCAGCAGGGGGCATTTTCCCTGGAGAGCCTGCTACCTGACCAGGCAATGCTTCCCTCCGCTAACTGACCAGGTGATGCTTTCCTCACCACCAAGTCTACCTGACGGCCTTGTCTCTCCATCTTTAGTAGGGCTGCTAGCCCCACAGAGACAGCAGGCCAGGGTCCCCTAGGCACAAACATGGCCCTCACAATTACCCACTGCCCCAGTAAGGTTCTGCCCAAGGCGTGCGAGGAAGAATGGACATTTGTCAGTGTGCAGAAGGCCTCTCCTTCACACTGTGTGCTATGCACTGTTCTTAGTGCCGTGATCATGCACTAGGCACGCAAGTAAAACTCGTGACTCCTGAACACATTCTTTTCAAAAAACTTTATTGGTTTTAGAGAGAGAGTGGAAAGGAGAAAGTCAGAGAGAGAAATGCTGATTGGTGATTTCACTTAACTGATGCATCCACTGGCTGATTGTTGTGCATGCCTGACCGGGGTTCGAACCCGCAGCCAAAACATATCAGGACGACACTCTGACCAACGGAGCTGCCCGGCCAGGGCCTGAAAATGTCCTTGTTGTGAAGATGAGAGCAAGTCCAGACACTAAAACCACTAGTTATGGTGACAAGGCTCCTGTGAATTTATTGTCCCGTCACGTCAGAGGGCATCCGTGGCGGGTCCCTAAACTTCCCGTCCTCAGGGAGACAACACCAGCCCCGAAGGCAGAGGCCTGGGGTCAGGTGTGTGGCTTGCTGGCTCTCTGAACTTGGACAGGCCACTCCTCACCTGGCACTCCGGCGGCCCACAGCGTCAAGCAGAGCTGATGGGCTGGGCCTCTCCTGGCGGCTAACGTGGACTGGAAACAGAGGGTGTGGGTACCACGGTGCACAGCCAGCTCTCAGACGTGCTCTGCAGGGACGGTGGGGGACAATGTGGGGCTCTCCCCCACACACGAAAGCAACATGCCAGGGGAAGAGACAAGAGTGCCAAATGTTGGTCCTTTGTCACAAGACACTTGAACACATCTGGATTTATTTTCAGTTTTTATCCAGGTATTCAGCATTATTTCACCACATGGAAGATAACGTTTTATCTGCCCCTTCCTCAGTACGGACACACTTCATAACTGCAGGACGAAGAACACAGGCCTATGTACCATGTTTCACTGCAAAAATAGTGACACAGATCCGAGGTCTGTCCAGGGAAAGTCCAGCCATTGTCAATATAACGAGAACGGTTTGTGTGACATCGATGTGACCTGGCAGCCAAGGAGAGTGGACTGGAATGCGCATGTGTGAACAATGACGACTTCACTGTACCAGTCAGGGTGGGCGGTAGACACCACTGAGTGAGCGTGTGCACTGTGTGGCTGCTGCATTCAAAATGACTGAGCAGGTAGAGCAATGAATCCGCATCAAATTCAGAAGGCTGCAGCTACGGTCAACTGGTGATTGGCAGCTTCATCACGACAACACACCTGCTCATGCATCACGTCTGGTGCAGTTTTTCAGGGAAACATCAAATCACCCAGGTGACTCAGCCCTCCTACAGCCCAGATTTGGTGCCCTGTGACTTCTGGCCTTTCCCAAAACTCAAATCACCTTTGAAAGGGAAGAGATTCCAGACCCTCAGTGAGATTCAGGAAAATATGGCGGGGCAGCTGATGGTGACTGGGAGAACTATGTGAGGTCCCAAGGGGCCTACTTTGAAGGGGACTGAAAGAGGTGCGGATGTGGCCACAGGAGGACCTGTGCGTGGGGACCTGTGCATGGCCCTAGCCTCCCCACATCACTCGGGCTCCCAGAGTGCTGGTGCAGGTCTCAGGGACATTCAGTCTGGATGCAGCAGGGCCACCAGCAGCTTGTCGATCCCTGGTCATAGCTAAGGCGGACCCTGAGACCTGGCACTGGCAGGGTGACTGACTGTGGCCGCCGATGGTGCCAGTCCCTGGGGCAGCCAGGGGTGCGTGTTGTCCGAGGTCCCCACTGTGACCTCACCTTTCCAGAGCTGACAGAGACTCCCCAGCACTCACCCAGTCCCTTTCTGACCAGAGCAACTACAGGGGTGTGTGTCTACGTCCTGCCGAGGCGCCCTGACCAAGACTGAGTGATGAGGCCACGGGCAAGCGCAGGAGGTGAATGAGGAGGCAGCCATGTCACAGACAGACAAGAGGAGCAGGTGGATGCGGGTCCTTCAGGCCAGACAGGGGGCAGAGAGGAAACCGAAGGCCAGTCAGAGGAGTGGGGTCCCCGTGTACAAGGATGAATGCGGGATCCAGGGAGGCGACTGTGAGGAAGATAGGGGAAGTTCAGGAACGTGATCATAGAAGCAGACTAGGAAACCGATACGAGGGAAATAAAAGCTTGTGAGGAACTCACGAGCAATGATGGGAGGTGATTACCCTCTTGCACAGCTGACCCCAGAAAGGAAGCGAGGCTTTTGTCATGACAGCATCGCTGAGTACAGGAAGGGACGGGTGCGGGGTGCCAGTCCACAGACTGCCTGCAAAGGGGAATGGTTTCCCCTGCACATTCCTACCAGGCCACCGTGCCCGTGCAGGCAGACGGGGTTTTCGGGTGCTCCACCCTCAGAACCTCCATTCAAGCTCAGGAGGCTGCTGTCACGTTGAGTTTGGGTTGAAGACCGAACATTTCTGCTCTGGCCATGAGAACACACCCAGACACTGGGACTGTCTTCATCCTTAGGGACCAAGTCACCATAAAAGTAGAAAGCATTCCTGGTAGCAACCCTGGAATGCTTCCCGGAGGGAAGAACTGACTTGCACTAGGGCTCGGCCCGACCCACGGCCGCGTCCTAGGAATGTGTGGGCCGATGGGTCCCGCAGGCAGAAATGTGCCTCAACGCAGCTGCCTGCCACGGGTTGTTACAAAGCAGGCACCGTGAGGCCGGGCGAGCAAGTTCAAATATGGAATGGTATTCTCTGCTCGCTGTCCTTCCTGGGAACGCGAGCACGCACCCCTGCAGAAGGGCTCGGGCGGCCAGAGCCCGGGAGCCGCGCCGCTTGCTCGCTGTTGCAGTGTGCCAGGAAGGCTGCGCAGGTTTCTGAGCGACAAGACAGATTCTTTTTATAAACATTTAGACAGGATATGAAGAAAAGTACTTTTAAAAGAACTCATTAAAAACACATGCACAGTCGAAAAGATCACCCAAATAACTATCACTGCTCTGAAAATGAGGAAGTTCCGAGGCCAAGACTTTCTGGACTGGAAGGGGCAGACACGATGTAACCGAGACGCTGACACGGAAAACCTGTGACACAAATTTCATCCCCAAGCGGACCGTGCAGGCAGACGAGTAGCTCTAAAAAACATGTGTGTAGCTTCCAGCCACACAAAAGGCTCCCAGGGCCACGCGACAATACGTGGGCCCAGTGCATGGTGCACACACAGCGACACTTTTGGGCTCTGGCTGGCCTCGCCAATGACCTTCATTCCCTAGCCGGTCCCCAAACTGGACATGCGGAAGACAGGGGTTCCCATTAGTTCTTGATCTTCATGTAAAACCAGATACAGTGACATTTCCACTTCCTCTCAGTTATTACATAACCCTGAAGCCAAGCAACAGAATTACCAGGGCTGGTTTCGTGCGGAAACTGATCTCCATGCTAATTAAATCAGCCGTGCAGAACAGGGCGTCTTCTGATACTTGAAGGAAACGGAGAAGTCACATGGAGGGTAAATATGTTAGAGCACCGTAATGAGTGAAAGGGAGTGCATAAGCATTTGACATCACTCAAGCAAACTACACAATAGCCTGTAGAAATTATGCTTTTAAAGGACAAAAACATCTTAATTTCTTGAGACAAGGACTTTCCTACCTTACAAACAGTTTGTAAAAGACAATGCAAGCAAGGCTGAGTCTGCTCTTCCTTCGGAAGGACATGGCTCCTAGCTAAAGGGAAAGCTGCTCACATAACGGAGCGCCTTCCACCAGATGTGTCTGCTGTGGGAACAAAGCATCACAAGTGTCACGAAGAGAATAGAATAGAGACAACCAGCACGTTCCTTTGGGGACTATCCGAACTGCAACCCCCCCGACACACAGCCACCGGGGCTGCTCACTGCTCCACACAAGTTCCTCCTTTGACCTTGACGGTCTGACGGGGCAAGACCCTCAAAATCCTGTTAGAACCTGGGGGCTTGGTGGACGGCAAAGGTCAGCCACCTGCCTGACTTGTGGGTGAACAGGGCATGTCCGGGTAAGGAACACATGAAGGTGCTGTCTCTATCTCGGTGCCTGTGCTTTGTGTGCAGCCGATGTGTAAATACGTGGATGTGCGTGCGCTTCACGGAAGGGACTGTGTCCTCTCCCCGGTCTGCAGGTGAGGAAGCACTGGCCTTTCTGTCGTCCTGTGTTTCTTCCCAGTCAGCTGATCCATCCACCCCTTAACTGCACTGAGGGGGCTACAGGCCAGGACGCTGCAAACGCCCAGGGCCCCCTCACTACGCAGGTTAATGACACCCCCTCCGGGGCACGAGGTCAAGGAGGAAATAAAGGACCGCTACTCAATGGTAGTGACTTCCGATCTCTTGACCGGGGCACATGAGGGCAGAGAGCCAGTGGGGATTCAGACTCTCCAGTGGGCAGCGCAGTGAAAATCCCAGGTCCTCCCCTGGGTAGGAACGTGGGGCCCCACAGACCTGGGCGCCTGGGGGTGACGTCGGAGTACTGTGCTCAGAGACTCGCCGCACTGAAGTCTCAGCAGCAGTTGAAGGGACAGAGGGGAGGGAGGAGGTGACCAAAGGCACTGGCCCTCTGGGCTCGAATTCTGAAGTGCCACTCCTGTGTTCACTTGTCCAGCCTGCTGCTCTTTGCTTCCCCTCCCCCCCCTCTGCCGCCCTTCCCCTTTCCCCTGGAACCCAGCCCTGGCAACTCCAACAGCGATGAGGTCACTGGCCCCAGAATACGGCCCTGGCGTGGGGGCAGTGGCATCACTGTTCAGCCGGCATTTCTGCCCCGCCCCACAGCGCCCAGAGGGGAGCCAGGCCAGGGCAGCAGCTGTGAGTCCGGCTGTTGCACTGAGCAGGGCAGTGACCCCGGTCTGCATCCCGAGTGTGTGTCTCCGCTGTCTCCTGTTCTATACGCAGCCCAGCAAGTCCCTCTGCTCCCACGGGCCACCAGGGCGAGGGAGTAGTGGCATGGTCCTAACTCTGGGGTTCTTGCCCATGAGCCAGGTCACGGACATGACAAGCAAAGAGAGGTTGAAATAGGAAGGACCTCCTCTGACATCCCTTCTTCTAGACTCTGTGGGTGTTAGTCTCTTTCTCCTTGTCCCCTCACTAAGTCACCAAACCTTGCCACCTGGATGGAGAGATGGGAGGGGCTCCTCCAGTTCTCGTCACACTGCGGGCACCTGGTCGGTCCCCAGGTGATGGCACTCTGAAGCTCCTCTCCGGCTCCAGAGCCCTTTCCCTGCCTGCTCCTCTGGAGGAAAGAACCTTCTGGGGCCAGAGCGCGGCGGTGTTGAGCACCTCTGCTTCACGGCCTCCAGAAAATCCCAGGCAATGTGGCCCGAGCCGGGAGATGGTCACAGACTGGGGAAAACTTCTCTGTTGGGAACCTACCCCGCTTCCCGGAGGGTCCATCTGTCGGAGAGCGCGGCTCTGCCTCCAGGGCCCAGAGCAAACGGGCTCCCCTGAGGCCTGTCCCCTGATCACCCCACCATCCCCACCACGCAGAGATATTGAGGCTATGCGCTCAGTACAAGCCCGGCACTTTATAACTTATGTTCTAACGATCGGAAACCACGTTCTCTTCACTCCCAAACTGCGTCTTCACGGAAACAGGAACTCGTCTTAACCTCCTGGTTGCCCGATGTGGTAACGCAGTCATAACGGTGACCCGCTGCCCCCCTGGCCACACGCACTACTTCCAGCCCTCACAGCAACCAAGAGGGCCAAGGAACCTGCGTCCATTTTGCAGAGAAAGAAACAGTCTCTGAGATGGGACACGGCTCACCCAAGGTCACGCTGTCGGGAAGCGACCACATCTCACGGAGCCCGTCATTTCAACCGGAATCTGTCTTCTTACAGAAGTCTGCTCCATGTGAGAAGGGGGAGGCGTGAAAGACCTCGGGCTCCGAGCCACTTGTCGGAGGGACAGTCGCGGACTCCCGGGGCTGCAGAGCTGTGAGAGATGCAGCAAACTGAACACGTGCCACCCTCAGCTCCCTGTGCAGGGACAGCTGAGACCCGAGCGGCTGGGGCCCTGGTCAGGGTCGTGGGCCAGGGACCAGGCTCCAGTATCCTGATCCCCCACCCAGAGCGCCTCCTCTGCAGGATGGACATTTCAGAGAGGACACCAACCAACAGACACATGAGCTTGTTTGCCTGTTCAAACTCCTGTTTCCCTAAAGTCGTCTGGTGGCCAAGAAGCAAGAATTACAATTTCTAGAAGTTTTCTTGAATAACTGTCTCATCTCCAAGCACAGAGGCTAATATCTAAAATATGCAAGGTAACGTGAGTGTCTTTTGTTGGGCCACCAAAAAAGGGCAGGAAGATCTTGCCTGTAAAAGGGACTTCCCACTTAGCGGCCACGGCAGCACGAATCAGGCCCGCTGCGTCCGCGAGCAGCTGCCAAGCTCACACCTTTGAACAGCACAGAGGTGGCCGGGTTTAGAGCGTGAGCACGCCAGTGAGGGTGGGGGCTGAAACGCACGTGTGTATTTAGGGCCAAGTTCGGGGCCTTGTGACTTTCCCTAATTAACTGACATCCACTTTCAGAAGAATGTGTTTAGCAAGCACAGCCAGTGAACCCCGTCCCAAACGACCCCCAAATCTACAACAGAGCCATGTTAGGCACACCCCTGCCCCTCCCCCAACAGCATCGGGGAGTCCGGGCAGTGGCAGACCTTGGAGACCGGGACAGGGGACAGCGCTGAGTGCCCTCTCCGAGCTCAGGAGCGGGATCACTTTAGATGGATGGACTGAGTCGGCCAGAGCGGCCTCCTGGGCAGCATCACCACTCCAAGGAAAGAATGTTCCTTCCAAGGGGCTGTCCAGAAATGGAAATCAGGAAAGCGCAGGACGCTGTGCCCGTAAAAGCACTGCCCAGAGGAGCAGACCCAGGCTGAGGGCTCGACCTGCACGGAACAGGTGCCCCCAGAGCGCAGGTGAGCGCGGCAGGCCCCCACCACCGAACATCCAGCTCACACACGCTGTTCTGGTCCCGCACATAGACCCAGCTTCCTACAGCCGTCTGGGTCCTCGGGGGCGCCGGCACAGGACACGGCGGCGTTCAGTCCTCTCACGGGTGGGTTTCCACCTCTGTCTAAAGGGAGAACCCCGACTTCCATCGCCCACCCCGTCTCTGTTTCTGGGGAGCAGGCTCCTAGGCCCAGACGGGGCTCCCGCTTGAGCGGCAACAGCACTGGTTTGGAGTCCGCGTGACGGAGGGTGGGGCCCTGGACAAGGCAAACTGGCCCAGGTCAGCCATCCCCCGGGGAGACCTCACTCAGGCCCTCGCCCCCTGAGCGTGTCTGCTTCCCCATCTCAGTCAGAGCCACAGAGGGACACTCACGGGCCTCCCCCCAGGGCAGATTGGGTTTGTTTTCCCTGCACAAAAGCACACCTCCCAGGGAGCAGGTGCCGCTATTCTGCTTTGCTTGGTCCATCGCTGCTTTTCAGTGCCAGCGTGGAGGTGAGTGCGAGCCTGGACAGCCAGGCTCGCAGGGGTGACAGACAGAACACCTGAGTGACAGGTGTGATCGAGCAGGAGTAAATGGCGTAAGGACTTCAAGTGTCACAAAAGGGAGGGATGGGCCGTGCTGGGAGGCCTCCTGGGGACATGAGGTCTGAACTGGATTTAGGAAAAATAAAAGTTCACCCAGAAGACCGGAAAGTGCTCAAACCCAAGGGCAAACGCCTATGGGATGACCTGGGACCCAGAACATAGGCAACACCGCAGAAAAGTGGGAACGGGGAAGACTCTGGAGACGGGGCTGGACAGGCGGGCGGGGAGTCCGAAGACGACTTCACTGGGCTCACTGGCTGTGCGCTGTGGGGGCGCCGCGTCATGGGTGGAGCTGCCCCAACCGTGCAGACCAGGTAATGCTTCTGTGCCTTAGTGCTCTTCTGAGTGCTTTTTGCACACCAGCACCTTCGGTCACACAGATGCCGTGAGGCAGGCACTCCCGCTGTCCCCACGGTGCCGACGAGAGCCCCCCATGCGCAGAATCAGTCATTTGGGCTGCTCTTGCTGTCATCGGCTGTCAGGGGGCACAGCAAAGACAAATGCACAGGGTCTGGCTCCGGCGTCAAAGGCCACAGAGGCACGTGGTACTGCTACCCGCTGCTCCAAATACCTCGTCCTCCACTCACTAAGTGAGGGACCGCGGGGCCTCAGTGTCTCGTCTGCTCAGTGGAAGTGGCAGACGGGCCCCGAGGGCTGCTGAGAGTGATGGGAGCACGATGTGTGGGAGTGGCGGTTGCAGGGAGAGGCACACAGCCAGCGGCAGGGAGTGGCCACTGCCTCACCCGTGGGCTGGGCGCTCCCGGCGGACCTCCATGTCAGGATACCCATGTCCCTGCCGGCACCAGCCGGGGCATCTGCGTGAGCCCTGTGCTTTGAAGGAGCGACTCTGGTTCACAATGACGGCATCTGTGTCAAGGGCTTCACAGGGGGAGCTCTGGGGTGGCCCAGTGGCCCCCACTGGAGCAGCCGCGCCTCCGGGCACCAGGGGGCTGAGATGCCAGGAAAGCAGAGCCTTGCTCTCTCCCCACAGGGAGAAATGAGGACACACTGGCCAGGCACGGTATCAGCTAGCGGCAAGAACAATTGAAAAAGTGATCGGACAGGGATCCCTGGTTACGCGGCTGAAGTCCAAGCACATTTAATCACCGGTCTTGGCTGACGGTGCCGCCCACCCGGTGATCTCACTACACCCCGCGGGCCTGTGGATAAGAAAACGAAAGACAAAGCTAAGAGGGCACGGAGCTCTGCGGTCCCGGCATTGTCAACGCGGGAGGTGTCGGCCCCGCTTCCGTTAAGGACATGCCAGTGCCTGCCTTGCATGCGGTCACGTGATCCACGCGTGCCACGGAATTAGCGTTGCCTTTTCACGGAACACCTTGCTTTTCCCTCCATGATGAGCTGCTTGGTGCACAGCCCCTCCAACCGTGTGAAAGAAAACCCCAGCCGCCAACTGGCAGGCGGACCCTCGTGATCCCGGTGCAGGAGCTAAGCCCACGAGTAAGTGCTCAGGGGCCGACCCACCCCACCCGACCGCCGCTCCATCCTCACTTTGAAAAGTGCGCACAGGTCAGGTCTCGTTTTTCAAGTCGCAGCTCAGCCAACCACAGGCCTCTGGATGCTCCTTTGGTTCCTCTCACCCTGGGGCCTCACCAGCCTCTCCCCGCAACACGCTCAGGGGGCCCCACACCGGGCTCGCCCGACAGGTGCAACAGGTGAGCACCAAGTGCATCCAGAGACCCTGGGGTCCCCAGCTGTCGCTGCGGCTGGGTCTCTGCTAAAGTGGATTTCTGGCGTTCTCTTCATCCCCTGGGCACTTCAGATGTCACCGGCAGGGTCTACTGGTCTGCAGGGGCCACGCCTCAGACAAAAAGCACAGGTTTTCGGCAGAAATAAAACCACATGTCAGAGGGTGGCCTGCGGTGGAGGCAGTGACTGAAGCAGAGGCCTCCTAGGAGAGCCAGACATCCGTCCCGAATCAAAGGGCACACGGGTCACCTCAGGACCTGGTCTTGAGTGGGACCCGCTCACTGTGGCCCCATGCAGCCCTTCCTCCGCCTCTCCTGCAGTCTCTCCACCAGCATGTGCTCCCCACACCCCCGCCCAGAAACCCAGGGGCTCGTCAGGGCAGGGCTTGCTGATGAATAGAACGGACCCCAGAAGTCCCCCACCATGCTCGCTGGCTGGCTCCGCCCTCAGCCCGGTGCAGCCAGCCACACCCTGCACCCGCTGCTCACTCTGGGATGAGCCCCACCCTCCACTCTTTCCTGCAGACTGTCACTGAATGCCACCGTCTCTTTTTTATCCCATTCTTCTCTCACTTGTTCGGCCAGGCCGCTCCCTGCTTCCAAGCCAGCACATGCTGTTTCTGCCAGAATGCTGTCCCTTCCCTCTCAGTGTGGCTCCTTCCTCCTTGTCCTTGGTTCTTGGCTAACATCAGGGGCAGAGAATCAAACTTCTCCATGAAGGCCAATGGCTAAGGAGCCCACCAGACAACGTGCTCCGGCCCATCACCTATTCTCTCTCCCCCCCTCAGTCTAATTGTTTCAGTCCTGGGGGCCTCCGGACAGTGACAGAAGGGTCACCCTTGAGGAGCACTTCTCCAGAGGAACTATCAACGGATGAGCGGTGGGCCTTGTAGCTCCTTTCCTTGATTGAAAAAGGAAAATAAGGAGGTCACACAAAGTAAGGGCCGCTGACCAGGGCCAGCAGCAGACTTTGGAAGCGCACCCAGAGCCCTGGGGCCAGCGGGGTGACCAGGGTGGTCTCCTGGTTCCACCCGAGGGGGGTGGCTGGAAGGGCTGAGCCTGGTCCGGGCTGGGTGCTGGCTGCATGGGCCTGGGGCGCATCCCAGAAGGCTCAGAACGGGTTGAAAGCATCTGGCCGTGGGTCGTGACCACACCTGGGTGACCCTGTGCCTGTGGGTGGAGGAGAGACCGCCAGCCGTGGGCCGTGAACGACACATGTGGGGACTCACGCGGGGCAGCTGAACACAGCTGAGGCCGTGGCGAGGCTCAGAGCCAGGCCTCCCTGTGACTCAGGTTGGCATGTGGCCCCACCCTTGTTTGTGCCACCCTCTAAGTGTCCCGTCTGTGGTTCCAGCGCCTCGCAAGCCCAGAAGCATCTGAAGACAGAGCACTCGCTATTTTTGACTTCCCAGAAGAGCCGCGGGAATCATGGGCTCCTCTTGCGGACTGACAACCGGCACTGGCAGCGGTGACTTCAGCGGTGACCTCAGCTACAAATGCAGGAGAACAGTTCAGGCTCCACGTGGCAAGGAGTGTCGTGGGGCCCTGCCTCTGTGGTGTCTCACTGACCACGACGGTGTAAACACCCCACGAGGCAGGTGGAGGCTGAGTGCGAGCGGCATCTGGGACTCCGGTGGCGGCTCGGGGAGGCGGTGCAGGGGCCCTCGCCGCTGCCTCCAGGAAGCCTGGGAGCAAGCCCTGAGGTCTAGAGGCCGTGGAGCCCCCACCCCCACTGGACAGACCCACGTCCCTGCACGAGCTGCTCCTGAGGCAGAGGTGACTGTGGGGTGGCAGGTGGCGCGCTCTGTGCTGTGCCTCCGAGGGCGACACAAGCCTGTGAGTGTGAGCTCCACACGGCGGTGGGACAGCGTCTCAGGGGAGGGGACACGGGCTGGCTGAGGGTACGGGGCCAGGGGAATGGCCTCACAGGTCTGGGACACTGACCGTGCCTGCAACAGGGGGAGGGGGGACCTCCTGCTGGGAAACACCATGTTTGCTTGATCCTGGAGAATAAGAAGCCCTTCCCTTGAGCTTTCAGTCAGCACACGTGTGAGTGCGGGACACTGGGGACATAGTGGTGAGCGAGCAGGCGAGACCCTGGCCCTCATCTGCCAGGGAGACAGACCGGATCCAAACAGAGGGAGACGGCAGTGGGGTGGGGGCGGGCAGCCCCGACACTGGTGCAGCCCCAGGCTCTGGGACACACACCAGGCCCCACACAGCCCGGGCTGCCAGGCTCAGACGCAGGACCACCCGCTCGTGTGTGAACAGGAAACTCTGCAGCCAGCTTTGCTGGTCCCAGGGCCTTGGGGTGCACTTCCAAAGTCTGGTGCTGGCCCAGGTCATGACCCCAGTGCTGTGTGACCACTTTCTTTTTTTTTTTTAATCAAAGGAGCTACAGGGCCTCCTGCACAGCATCCACACCAGCTCCCCTGGAGAGGTGCTCACCAGGGTTGAACCTTCCGTCAAAGTCCAGGGACCCTCCGGACCGAACGGCCAACTCTGGGGCTCCTTGGCCAGCGGCCTTGGTAGAGACGCCTGCTGGGCACGGGGCGCAGCCCACTGGAAGGCACCCTAGTTCTAACGTCTGTGCTTGTGGGGATGTAAACCACACGCCTCCCTTCTCCCCAAATGAAGGCTCTGGTCATTTGTCAGTTCACACATCCAAGTCCCGATTCCCACCGACTCTCCTCAGAACCACTCAGACCACCTTGGACCCCGGGACACACTTCCCACACTCCAGTAAGAAACAAACCAGAGCCCAGGCCCCACCTCCTCACCCGAGCAAGTCCTATTTTTAGAAAGAGGTGTCACTCAACCTGCTGCCTGTGCTGCTGGGACCTCTGCTTTTAGGGAAGTTCCCGCATCCCCGGGAGCAGGGCTGTTTCCCCCACACGAGCCTCCCCACAAACACGCCTTCCTGTCCTCGGGAAGGAAAGCAGCCTTTGGTCGCAGGCTCTCGTACAAACGTGAGAGTGTGTCGTGTGAGCACCGCACACCAACACCACCACGGGCCGCAAAACCGTGAGACACTCAGGTGCAAGTGGGCTGATGCCGGGGATGCTGACGGACAGACACCACACACACACTGCTCGCTCTGCCAGTTCAGACGGATGGGACCAGAACCACCTCCTGCTCAGGAGCTCAGGTCGTCGGAGGGTTGAGGCAGCTGGAGCACGGTGGGGAAAGCCTGCCGTGGGCTGGAGCTTGGACTCAAACTCTCCCACCAAGCAGCGGGTGTGGTCTTGGGGGAAAACGGCCACGTTAGTTCCCGTTTGTCGAGAAAGTGTGGCCTGTCAGGCACCAAGCCGAGTACCTCACATACCTAACTTTTCTGAGTCATTTGCCTGTTTCGTGGGGTTATGATGATAACATACGCTTTATGTGTTGTTGTGGACGTAGAAAAAGCATCTTCACAGCCAGGCATGCACTAAGTGAACAGAAAATGAATGCTACACACTGAAAGTGGCACCCAGAAACAGCCTGCTAGTGCATTCACACAGCAGTTCCCTTGTTCTGCTCTCAGATGAGGTATTAGTCACTATTAAGGGAAGAACAGAGTCCAGAAGCCGTGATTCTGGTGCGCACCAGGCATTTTAATAAGTGAAGAACGTCAAGTTAAAACTAACTGAAGTGACGTTACCTTTAAATCAGAGTGAAACCCTAAAGAACGAGAAGCGTGTTGTTCAGCCCCTCCTGGCCGCTATCTGGGTGGCGCGTTCCACGTTCCGGAGAAAACAGTTTTCTCATAGGCCTGGGAGAAAGTCATCGGGCCTTAGTCTTTAGTTTATTTGGCCTTCGTGCACGTGCTCCGTGAACTTGACCCAGTCAATTGACTCTGTCCACTCGCATATCCATAGTAAGCTCGAGGTCTCCGTTTGCGGTTTCACCGGCAACAAGGGCGAGCTCGGGAGCTCCGTGGGGAGGAGTCTGTCCTCCCGTCCGTTACTCCGAGAGGCCGCTGCAGCTGCATGCGCGGGACACAGGGCGCTTGCAGGCCACTGGAAGGGACAAGAGCTTCCCGCAGACACTCTCTGGCCTGTTCAGGGATGGTGATGGAGACGGTGCTGGAGGCTTTCGGGGCAACGTCAACAGCGCACTGAGTGACATTCTGTTTCCCGGTGGCCGAGACCCAGCTGGGGCGTTGGTCAGGGTTGGATGAGACGCAGTCAGGAGGGGCCGAGCAACCCTTGCCCTGAGATAGCGTGGGGACAACCTGGAGGTGGAGGCACTGGTCAAATGCCTCTCGCAAACGGACTCCCTCCCTGCCACCTGCAGTACCTGCCTGGACTGGAGAGGTGGCCCCGAGTGCCAATTACCGCCTCTCAGGCTTGGGTTGGGGGTCCGTGCTGTGGCCTATCGAGGCCTCGGTACCACCAAGGCCAACTGAGATCAGGGTCAAGTTTTCAAGCTACTTTCTAAGTCACATAAAATCAGAGAAAGAAAGAAGGCAGGGTGTTTCGGATCTTACTCAGGGTGGCTTTGTGCAGACACTAACCCCCCGCAGGGAACCAGCGACCCTGCAATTCTGGTTTTCCGGACCCCAACGGACCTGGCAGAACGTGCGACCGCCCAGAAACCCCGGGCGGAGTGGGCGTTTGCACACTCGACGGCCCCGCTTTGCTGGTTTGGCTGCAGAAAAAGGAAATGACGGAACAGAGGAAACGGCTGTGCGTTCACGGTTCCGCCGGGGGCGCCGCAGAGCGGACGGAAATGTGTCAGCAAACAGCCTCCCTGCATGGCCGAGCCACCTGCCCACGCGTCTGGAAAGGGAGTGGGGTCTGGGCCGTGGCTGGGAGCGGACAAGGGTCGTGGCCGTGAAAGGGGTTTCCTGCTGCGCGGACCGTGGGGGCTGAGTGTGTGTGGGGATGGGGGAGGCGCAGGTTTGTCTGCACCTTTCGCATTTGAATCCCACAGAGAGCGAGGGAAACATGACACTGTCAGAGGCGGTGTCAAGCCCCGAGTCTGAACAGCTGGTCACCTCTGAGTGGCCCGGCCCTGCTCGGCTCGGCTTTCCTAGGACCACAGAGTCAGGTAGATGGAAGGAGTCCCGGTGGGACACAGCTCGGTGAGCGGGCAGAGCCACACAGCGGACAGCAGGGCACAGAATTAGACCCCATGTCGGGGAGGACAGAAGGTCGCGGCACCGGGTTCCGACGAGCCCGGTCCAGCCGACACTTGTTAAACAAGCGCTCCTGGGCACCTCCTCAGCACCCGCGGAATGCTCACTGATTGGTTGATTGACGTACTGATGGACAACGCACACTGGGAACGCCAGGCTGGGTGAGGGGCTTTGCACAAACTCTGTCAGTGTGTCAGAGGCTTAGGCAGGGCTCAGCCTTTTCCTGCCTCGGGAGCCTCGGGTCTGCAGCACAGAGATCCCCCCCAGCCCCTGTCCCAGCCTGTGGTGGTCACAGGGAGGAGACTGAGAAGACAGGGGCAACTGCTGACGTTGGAGGTCCCCACTCCAAGCGGGAGCTGCCAGCACCAGCCTCTGCAGGGACTCAGAACCTGACAGCTCAGCTGTCACCTCCTGAAAGGGGACACAGAGGGCAGGCCAGGTCCAGGAGCACGAGGCACAGCCAGGCACAGGGCAGAAGGGCTGGCAGCAGCCGAGGGACACAGAACACACAGCAGAACCAGCAGAGAAACCTCAGGGGTCCCCTGCCCCTGATGCCCCTCCAATCCTGCTCCATCCCAGGAGAGCCGGGGTCCCACGCCTCAGTGGTTGTAGGGTCCTCGGGGTGCTAGCCCTTACTACAGATGGCCCAGCCCACACTCGGGGCCAAGAGGCGTCAGGTCACAGCTGGAGCCTGCCAGCCTGACTTTCAGGAGGTGCTCAGCGCTCCCGCAGCAGGAAATCTGGGGCCACTGCAGGAGGCACCCTGACCGCAAGGGGCCCCATCCAGCTTTGTACTTGTCCATGCCGCAATGGCCCCAGTGGTGACACCAAGAGGCCACCCACGGGGCTTGCCAGGGTCTGCAGGACCCAGGACCCTCTGAAACCACTTCCCAAGGCCCCATCATGGGAAGGGCACTGACCTACAGGTGCAGAACGTGCGAAGGGAAGAACAGCCCCTGCACAGGAGCCTGAGGATCAGGCTGACTGGCACCCTCCAAGGGCGCGGGGCCGGAGGCGCACAGGAGAGAAGGCTGAGGTCCTGCGGGTGGGCGGGGCAGCACTGAGGGTGAGCTGGGAGGAGGGCGGGGGAGGGAAGGCTCTCCGGCTGCAGGTGGCTAAGAGAAGGGGGGTCCCAGGCCCAGAGTGATGCTGCCTGTGGGGTGGCGGTGGGGAGGTCTCGTTCGTTCTGAGGGCAGCGTGGGCGGGAGTTTGAGCAGAGCGACCAGAAATGGTGTTTCTTGTTTGCATGTAATAGGCAACACCGATGGAGCCACGCTGGCCTTGTTCTCAGCAGCTGCTGTGCGTGCTCCCAGGGCTCAGACCTTAGGGCACAAGGGGGCACCTACTGCGATTTCCCCCCTCGCAGCCTGGCCCCCGGCCGCCTGTCCTGGAGGCCACTCAGGGCACCAGTGTCTTTGTCGGGGGGCTGTCTGGGGGAAGAGCTGTGGGCCAAACACTGGCCAGGCTGGGGTGGGGAAGGGATGGAGCTGCAGCAGAGGTGCAGCTGGCGATCCTCGCAGAAGTCCGGGTGACGAAGTGAAGACTGTTCAGAGCATGCTGTCACCCCTGAATTCGAGAAGCTGTCTGAGGCTCTGTCTCCCCAGCAATAGGAAGGCCTGAGGACCCCCACCCTGCACGATTCAACCGCTCCTGGGGCTCTGCTGCCCCCTGGTGGCCACAGAGCTGATAGGCAGCGGCAGAAGCCCAAGGCCCTGGCTGTCTCACGCAAAAGTCCACGTTGCCCCTGAACTTGCATCTGCACACAGGAGGGGGGGGGGGGGGGGGGGGGGGGGGG
>VMDR010000445.1:0-159590 GCA_007922815.1 Macrotus californicus | reverse complement strand
GGTCACAGGTGGCCCACAGACAGCCAGGACTCACACCAGAGACCTGTGACTGGAAACACTGCACCGAGGGCCCAGCAGCACCCACGATGCCTCTGGAAGCTGCCGGCAGCCCTCGGGGCAGAAAGCCAGAGAGCAGAAGGAGCCGGAGCCAGGGCCTGAGGGGGCTGCAGGCTGCTGGGCCGCCCTAGGGGTTCCTTCCTTCCAGCAGGCTAGCTCCCCGCACCTGGCGGGGCAGGGAGAAAAACTGGTGCCAGATGTCCCATTTCCCCCAACGGGAGCTCTAAGGGGGTCAGACCTGGCTCCCGGCTCAGGTGTCTTTTGGCCCCTGTGGCACATATCGTCCGCCTCTTCTGTCTCCCAGGCCGTGACGAGGGCTGTCAGAAGTTAGGGGGAGTCCTCGTTAGGGTTTCAGGGGGGATTCAGTCTCCGTGGTTCCGGGCCACCTGTGGGCCAGGGAAGGCCAAGGAAGGCTGCAGGTCAGTGGGGCGCACCAGAGGCCTGCCGGGGCGGGAGGCCTTTCTTCCTGCTTCCACGCTTTCTCCAAAGAGGACATTCGGGACAGGAGAACACTCCCGAGTGGCCCGTCCCTCCTCCCGTGGGGAGGCACCAACATCATTGGTGGATTAAGCCCTAATGTTTTCCACAGACAAGGGTACTGAACTGAAAGGTGCGTGCTGGCTGATTGTCTCTCCCACTGTCTTGGACCAGCCCTGCTGAGGGTGGGCTCCCTGGAGCTTCGGGACCCCAGATGGCAGCAAACCTGCCCCCCGGGGCGAGTCAGGCTCCCCCACCCAGCCCCAACCGAAGGCCATTCACTTTGATTTAATAAATGTTAATTCCCTAAAAGAGAAGGAAGTGCCATTCAGCCTCAAGTCCACCTTGAAGTGAGTACAACTAATAACCCGAAGCTCAAGCCCCAAAGTGGGTGAGTTATCTCAGCCTTGACCCTGGGGACCCGCGGGAGGGGCCTGTCGTCCTCACCGCCCTGAAAACGCTGCCCCAGCCCAGCCTCTGCACGGCTCCCTGCTTGGAGAGTCCCAGGCTTGTTTTGCATTTTTTTCCCACTTCTTCTTTAAAAGGCACATGATAAATACGTGCTGATTGATTACAGTAAGTCAGCAAACAGCAGCTGGTGGTTAAATTAATCCTACTTGAGCCAAAACAGCTGGCCTGAGGTGCCGGCCAATCCTAGGGACCAGGCCTCTCACCCGAAGGGTGACATGTGCTGTGTGAAGATGAGGGGACAGGAGGGGGGTCCCCACCCTGTGGCACCAGAAAGGGCTTGGTCCCCAGGCCAACCCCACTCTGTGCCACCTCTGAGAGGGCCCTGCTCACAGCTGGCAGGCCCCTGGAGAAAAGGGGTCACTGGGGGTCACGACAGAGGGGACAGGCCCACGAGCTCTGAGTTCACAGGGACGCTCCCCGGAGAGGGTCGGGGGGCGCCTTTCTGGTGAATGGCATCGCGGGTCCATTTACTGACATGGACATGAGCCAGGGTCCTCCGGATGCCAGAGTCACCCCCACACCACAGGCAGGTGCTCCGGGCAGGAAGGGGCTGCAGACAGCCCGCGCCTGCTCCCACTGACCCGTGAGTCCCTCGGGCACACAGGCGGTTGGTGCGTGTGAGTCTGTGTCCAACACGTGGTCGGCACGGATGCCCACCTGGTAAGCGAACAGAGCTGACTACAGGTGATGTGCGTGCTAGGCCAAGCACAACAGACACAAACGCTGTGCCCGTCCCATCTCCAGAGGCCACTGGGTGTCAGCTGTTAATCACGTTCGCTGCCCTGATGGACAGAAAGCCTGGAGAGGGCGTGGGCCAAAGGGGTCCTGGGGCATCCCTTCAAAGGCAGTGAAGACACGGCTGAGACTGGGACGGCCCCCGACCTCCACCCCACACTCAGCGCCCCCCATTTCAGTGCAAACGGACAGAGCACCCGAGCACTTCAGTCTGCTCTTGAAGAAGCAAAGTTCTCATCCAAGAGCAGTTTTGTTGCCATTTCAGCTCATTTTCCATGTTTCAAAGAATAACTTTTGACCAAAAAACCCTTGTGATCAACTGCTGCCTAACAGCCATTTCCACAGATTAGTCATCTTGCAGAAAGAATTCCCGAAGAAGGCCATCGAACCCCGAAGGCCAGTCAACCCCGACTCAGAGAACACGATGCCCACTTGGCGTCCGGCCTGGCGACCTCACAGCTGGGAAATTCCAAGTCCGAGGGGTTGCACTCAGGGGCGCCTGTGTGGATGCCGTGACCTCCTGCAAAGCCAGCCCTCCGCAGCCTGGGGCAGGGCCAGCCCCCAGGCGTGTCCCCTCGAGGGCAGCAGGGGGCAGCACACACTGCTGACTGATCAAAGGAGCTTTTCCTTAGGGTGCTGAGAGAAAAGGCCTGTTTCCTTCCCCCTGCACTTTCCACTTTAAACACCACATAGGTAGGTGGTTGGAAAGATAACACACTTCTAGTCTCAGATGCATTTTCGGACCTGGACAAGGAGAGAAAAGAGGAACCTACTGTGAAGTTCCTCGAAGAGGCACGTTTTGTAGGCGGATCCTTCAGGGCTTTGTGAGGAAGGACCGGCTCTGCAAGTCCATCAGTGGGCTCAGGTACTGTAAGAGCCTCATCAGCCTGCCAGGCCTACAATGATAGAACTCACATGGCTGGGGACAGACCAGGTCCCCATGCAGGCCGCACCCACAAGGGGACCTGCGGGGAGCCCTGCTCGCTGCCTCTGGGCTGCGTCATCCCAGGAGAAACACCAGCATTTTTTCAGTTTTGCAAACATGCCCCACAGGAACAGGTAGCGGTACTCGGGGGCAACCCCAACCCCAGAGCCCCTCTGACCAAGACCAGCGCCCAGCCACGCCCTGGCCCCCAGAGTGGCTCTGCTCCAGGGCATAATCCCAACACCCTCTCCCACCTGCCCACTCAGCCAGAAAACAAGAGAGACTCTGCCTTTTCTTCCCCCAGGAAGACCCCACGCCTCCATTCTGCCCTGAAGGAATCACTAAGCCCTGAGGCAAAGGAGATGGAGGGAGAGGAGATGGATGAATTCTCAGTGGACACCAGTTTCCTGTTTCCTTCACCCCATCGACAAGTCCGTCACTGAGCCCCGCTGTCTGAGCGGCTGTGCTCCGGCCACCCAGAGTCCTGTGTCTTCCTGTGACCGGCTCCCAGACATGCAGCCCTGTCCGAGGATGCAGCAGGGGCCCGAGCTCTCTGCAGCCTCTCCCATAAGCCCTGGGACGTGTGTCTATGGGGACAGCACAGGTGCCCAGCTCTCTCAGCTTCCTTCCCAGCACCCGCATTGCGCCTAGTACGCAGAGGACACCAGCAAATGTGGCTGAGTGGACGTGCAGGCGAGTCAGCACAGGGAAAGGAGGGAAGGTCAGTGCCACCACCACAGCTCTGCCCCCGCAGATGCCAGCGTGGACGCCAGCACGTGCACGGCCCTGTGCCGGAGCACCAGGGTGGGCCAAGGTCTGAGCAACGTGGGCCTGGACTTGCATTTGGGGGAAAGAACAGAACTGCCTGCACAATGGAGAGCAAGAAGGGCCCAGGACGGACGGAGGGGAGGAGAGCGCCATGTGGGACGGAAGTCTGGGCGCCAGTGGGCAGGGCGGACAGAAACACAGCCCTGGCGGTGGGACCAGACAGACCTGCAGTGGAATGTGCCCTGTGTCACTTGAAGTTTATCGCTGTCTGTCCCATGACCCCAAACTCCCAGGTCGGTTTGAAGCATGCTGTTTGCGTGGGAGAGCGAGGGGAGCTGCGTCCAGCCGGGTGACGCAGGACAGCAATAAGCAGTCCTCAGAAGGCAGGAAGTCAGAGCAGAGAGGCTGCCCATGCGGCCGGAATCAGGCACTCAGCCCGCACGGGGACACCGTCTCCAGGGCAGGAGTCCCGGTGGCACGTCAGGCCTCCTGACGGTGGCTGAGTTTCTTAACCCTCTGCACCAGGCGTCCCTCAGAGACCCAGTTCGTGCCTCTGTCAGAGCTCCTGTGTCTCCAGCACAGCATCTAAGGAGCGGAAGTGCTTGTCGAATGACTACCTGACAGCTTTATCACCCCAGATCTCCTTCACTGAGAACCTCCTCCTAGGGTTAGTGAAAACACACAACGAGGGGGGAGATGGAGCCCTGACCGGCAGAACCTGAAGGCAGCCTCAGGTAGAGCTTTGTCCTCGTCTCCAACTCCTCTCTCACCCACTCAAACGCCCTGCGGCGCCTCTGTGCTCCAGCATCAGGTGGAGGGGTGGTGTTCCTGGTGGCCCGCCCGGCTCACACGCAGGAGCAGTCGCAGTCCCCGGACAGAACGTGCCCGGACCGCTCTGGCCTCCAAGCTGCCGTGAGTTTGCCAAGAGGCAGTGCCGAAAGGGGAGGGGCCGGCAGGGTCAGGGGACCTGGGTCTACGCCCCTGCAGGGGCTCCAGAGCCCCGAGAAGTCCCAGCGGCAGTGAGTGACACTGGCTTGACACACGGAGTGGGGCCTCACATCCTGTGCATTAGATTAACTGATGGAAGAAATAAGTACAACCAGACGTTTAAAAAGAAGCTATAGATACAAAACTTAAAAATAAGTCTGGGGACCATCTCTGAATACCCAAAAACCCAGATGCCAGACGTTTTCCTCGTCACTGCGGATGTGTCCAGCACTGAAACAGCAGTTACTGGGGACAGAGACCCACACGCCAGGCAGCACGGTGTCCCCGCCTGCTGCCCGTGCAGTTACATGGAATAGATGCGCCTGCGAGGCTGCAGACAGGACGGAAGTCGTGTTCCCTGGTGCAGACACAGGTGCGCAGGACAGGAGCTCCTGCCACCAGCCCAGGGGCCTGTGGGCCGTCCGACTTGGGCACCAGAGTGAAGGTGTCCCCACGGCGACTCCTTCTCGGGACCCAGTGCCAGGAGCTCGTGCTCAGACACGGCTGGCTCCTGCCCTCCACCCTCTCTCCAGCAGGGCCTCTCCCCGTGATGGCCCCGAGTTCACCCCTGTGAGGCCCGTCCGGTCATGCGTGGTGGCCGCGTGGGTCCTGCTCACGCCACTGCCTCTCAGACTCTGGACGTTGGGGGCTGTCCGTATTCCTCAAGGCCAGCGGCACGGCCATGGGCGGAAGGGAGGAAACTGCCCTCCACTCTCCGAAGACACGACCTGCCAACAAAATGTGCACACGCTCGAGAAACCATTCCCAAACATGGAGACAGGACCAGCTCCGCTTGGGGCAGAGGGAGGCTTCTGCCAGCTGCGACTCTCGCCAACCTCCCTGGCCGACTCCTCAGCCACTCAACGCAGGAGGAAGGGGAACAAAATGACTTTTCTTTCCAGTGCTGCGGAGGGAGCGTTTGGAAATGACCGACACTCAACCCGACACATCAAACAGACATTAGAAAAACGAGGGCCCGGGCTCACCCAGGAGCCCTTTATAGTTACGGGAGTTTCGGAGTAGGGCTGTGAGTTTTCCAAAGTGAGCGCTGAGTATTTGCGTGGCCTTCGCCGTCTGTAGGTGCTTCTTACAGCTGTGTTCATTTCTGCTTTGCCAGAAATGGTTAGCTCTTCCCCGATTGGTAAGAGGGACATTCCACCCCCACCCTCCCCCCCACAAAAGCGCAAAGTGCCCACTATGTGCTGCCTTCTCTCCCTCCATGGCTTGGCTGCAGGGACTCGATTCTCTTGCTTTCCTAGTACTTTTCTGACAAGGTCTCCTCAATTTCCTGATAGAAAATACCCGCTGTGAGCAGGAGGTCCTGGCTCTTCCCCAGGAAAGCGGTCCCGTGGGGGTTCCTTGCTGTCCAGGACCCGTCCTGGCTCCTACCTGGATGTTTCAAAACCTGCAGCCCCATCAGCAACCCACGACCTGAAACCCCATCCTGTCTGTGGAACAGCAGACCCAAAGGAAGAATGACACCTTTCTCCTGACAAGGCCCGGACTCCTCTCTCTCTCAGGGGAGCTGAGACTTGAGCACAGGTCACAGCCCACCAGCCAAGCCCTAGGCAGTGAGAGTGGCTGGAAATGATCCTGCTTCCTGGTGATGCACTCGTCACTTTTGGGGCCAAACGTCTTACTAGTGATTTAATTACCCACATCACTTCCCGTTTGAGTGTCCCCAATTTGGCAAACACTGCGGAGCAACGCAAGTGGGGAATCTAGGCTGATCTAGCACGTGGGGGCCCGGTGGGGCAGGCCAGCTTTGGGGGGCTGACCCACAGAGGGGGCACTATGTGAAGTGACCCTGAGCAACAGGGATGCAGACACGCGGGCGCTGGCTTCCGTGGAGAGACGAGAGGAGGGGAGGATGGAGACCAAGGCTGCGACAGATGCCCGGGTCTGAGAAGAGGGGCCGCGGCAGCCGAGAGGGTCCATCCAGGAACCAAGCAGAGAGGACAGGAGCAGGCATGATGCGAAGCCCCCATTCCGGAGCCACCGCGTTGCTGGGCCCTGTCACTGACGGCAGCAGAAGGGACATAGGGGCCTGAGACCTGACCCCACTGGGCCTCCTCACCTCCTCACTGCTGGGATAATCACCAGTTTCCAGGAAACCTGCTCAGGTGACAGTGAGAGAGCCACCGTGTGCTCAGTGTGTCACGGGGACATGACGTCAAACAAGAATCGCTGACACATGGCCGTCACTCCACCTGCACAGGTGACAAAGTTAAGTCGGGCGATTCGATGGCTTTCCTGGTCCCGACTCTGACAAAGAGCTGGGGTCCAGACACCCACGTGACCCCCCAGCGCACAGGCCCCGGGGCGGGCGGGTGTGCGGTGCCCAGGTGCCTGCCCTCCACACTAGTTCTCCGGAGCGGGTCCCGGCCGGGGAGCCAGCGAGGGCTGCTCTGCACAAGGAGCCCGCCGCACTCAGCTTCCCAGGTCTAAGAGCTCCGAACTGCTCCCTGGTGGTCCCCAGGTTCCACGGTTGTTTGGGCAGTTCTTGCCGAGGTTTCCTCAGTCACATTCCCAGAGTTTCTGCCTGCCTTTATTCTGTTTGTTGTTCAAGTACAGTTGCCCCGTCCCCCCATTACCCTCCCCCGCCCTGTGCACCCCCACCTCCCACATTCAATCCTGCCCACCCTGCTGCCTGCGTCCGTGGGTCCCTTTACTTTTCTAATTTAACACATACTGTTGCATTCCTGGTTGTCAGCTTGGGATACGCATCCTGCCTGAGTGGCCGTGTCCTCCTGTGCCTCCCGTGTGCCCTGCACACTGTGGCCAGACTGTGACCTCCCCACTCGTCTCAGCCCCTCACTCGTGTCCTTGACCCACAAGACAGCTCTGCTCTGTCTGGGAAATGAAGTCACAGCCTGTCTCTGCGGAAGCAGCCTTCTGGATGTGCCTCCGCTTTCTCTCCACCTGAACCACCACCCCGGGCAGACCGGCCCTCCTCCTGGCCCTCCACAAACCGAGCTCCGGACACCTGCCCAAGCTCCTTCTCTTCCTCCCCCAGCCCTTTGGGGTCCAGTTCCCATCAAGAAGAACTCAGGGCCGAGGACCAAGGCAGACGCGCCGGCCTGAGTCCACACATGGCGCAGCCGCACTACATCCGGAGGCTCACAGTCCTCACTGTGGTCTGCCTACGCTCGCTCCCAGGGATCCGTAACATGCACTGTGGTCCTGCAGTTACACACATGGATCGTGAAACAACAGACGTTCCACGTGGTACGTGGTGTTGGAAGCCAGGACGGTGCTACATGGTGTTGGAAGCCAGGACAGTGCTGGGCAATGTCTCACTGTCCGAAGCACCTGCTGTTGGGGCAGGGGCTGGTCCTGCGGCCTCCCCATCCCTGCCTGACAGCTCTGGGCCTTCACTCCCACGCTGCTGCGTGGGCAGGGTCAGGGCTCGTCCAACTGAGACACAGGGTCCCCTGAGACACAGGGAAGGGAGAGTCTGGGAAATGGCGGTGGGCCCATCACAGGCCGCACAAGAGCACATGCCTGGTGGTTCTTTCAGCTCTCAGCGTGGTTCGGATGAAGCGACCAGACATTTTTAGCCGCAGATGAACAGGGTGTTTGACTCCTGTGTGAGCTCCAGAGGGCTGTCCTCTCACCCCTGGTAGGCCTCCAAGAAGGGAGGTTCAAGGTCACGTCCGTTCCTTACACTCAGGGAGCTGCAGCCTCGTTTTCTGTCTTTTCCCGGGGGACCCAGAGGGACTTGTGGAAAGGAAAGCACGTGGGTTTGCAGGGTTCTGGGTTCAAGTCCTCACTTTACCACTTTAAATCTGCGTAACTTCCGGAAAATTACTCAGCCTCGCTGAGCCTGTTTGCGCCTATTATTGTCCCTAAAGCCGTGATGATAATTCCTTCCAGGGCTGTTATATCAGTAGAAACAGCGCTTATACAGCCCCTGTATACAGCCTGGCACATGAAGTACCTGATGAATGGCGGATTTTAGCGTCGCTGCTGAAAGAGACCGAGTTCTCATTTGCTGACACGTACACGTGCTGTGGAGGAATATGCTAGCGGGAAAGGTGAATGAAGTGCCTGTCGTCCTGTGTGACTGACCAGGAGCAACACCTGAGCGGCAGGGTTAGTGCTCCGGCTGGCAGACGGCTGCTCCGCGATTTCTGACACTTTCGCCCATCTGCAGTCATGCTGCGACGGGGTTTGAGAATCATTTATAAAATCAGAGTTCACCCAGAAGACACAATAACAAGTAACTTGGGTCCAGACAGGACATCCCTTTCCTCATAAATTATAAGGCTTATTAGCCTTGGATATTATATAAGGCGGTGATTAAAGGTAAGAGAGCTCTATCGCTAAGTTCCGGCACCGGAGGAGAAGCCCTGGGTGGCACATACAGCCTTGATGGATTTGTCTCCGCAGCGCCCAGGCCTGGCCTTGTTCCTAGGAGACTGCTCCCCCCACTCAGGAGGAGTGGAGCCCAGTTTGCAGAGATCCCCGAATTCCAGGTGGCTTTAATCAGACTCCAGAGCCCAGATGCAGGGCACCCCTCCTCTGCTTCCAGAGGACACGCTGCTTTCAGTCAGGCTTTGGCTGCTGACACGGACGTGCCTAGAAAATAACACCGTGTGGGAATCCAGGCCCAACAGCGAGGTGGGCGCCCCCCTAGCGCCAGGGCTGGGGCTGGGGCTGGGGGGAGGTGGCCACGCATGCAGGTCCTGCTGCCCATAAAAGGAAACATCAGTCTGCTGTGGCCCTGCCTCGCAAGCACCGCTATGTCAGCCATCGCCCGTCTGGCTCCTGGAGACAGTACAGGGTGACAGGGACGCTCACCACCGCGCTCCGGAGTTTGCACAAGTCAGCCCGGGTGCCTCCAGGCCAGCTAAGCGGACTCGAGGTCAAGGGAAAGTGGGTCCCTGGTAACACCTGAAACTCTGGCACAAGGCTGGTCCTGACCGAGCAGAGGGACTCGGCAGCGAACCTGGTCAACAGTGGTAGCTGTGGCCTCACAAAAGCAAGACCACCGATCGTTCCAGTGAGAGGCCTGGCCAGCTCCCTGTGCTCGGCCAAACGCTCCTGCCTGAGCGCCGATTCTCCCAGCGAGAGCGGGACTCTGACGACTCACCCTTGAAGAACTCAGCCTTTCCTCGGTACTTTTATGAGACAGTTAGTGACAAGAACGGGCTGAAAGACTTTTGATGGGTTGGAGAAGCTGGAGCACCATTAAAGAGACTGGCTTACGTTAGTGTAGCGCCCTGGGTTTACAGCCTACAGGGTTAGCGCAGACGCAGGTTGAACCGCACTGGCCCTAATCCAGTCGGGGCACCGCAGAAGCGAGGACCCACCCCTTTAACTTTATAGTCTGAGCACAGCAGAGCACGGCCAGGGACGTGCCGGGTTCACCGGGGTCTGACGGCAGAGTGTGGGGCTCGGGGAGCGCTGGGCTGGCCTCTTTGGGTGGCCGATTCTGAAACTGGGTCACAGAAAGAACCAGAAGTTCAGCGACTTCTCCTAACGCCTGCCGGCTGCCTTCACAGTAGCCCGGAGCTCCTCCAACAGCACATCCGAACCCTCGTTGGACAAGAAAGCGCTGCTTCTGCCTGGCGCTCGCCTTGTTCTCCGAACTCTGCAGGCCAGGCCTCGCACAGAAAACAAAACCACGCACACTCGCAGAGCACGCCCTCAGCTGGGCGGCGTCTGGGCCCGCGCAGAGCATTCTGGGGGGGCCTTTCTGGACGGCAGTCACTGCTTGTGGCCCCTTTGCTTTCCTCTCCGTCTGCCCGGTCACCCGGCCGGTGCCCACGGGGCCCAGCACACCTTTATCTACAACACCCTACAATGGACACCCCGTGCTTTCTCCAGGTAGTTTCTGTTTTTAAAGAGTGTTACACTCTTCACCCAAAGAGCTGCTTTCAAAACAGCTCTCAGAGCGACTTTCCAGGGACCCAGGGCTGGCGATTTCAATTCTGTGTCACAACCCCCTGGTTTGCGTGAAGGGGTCCAAAAGCACCAAGCTCGGCCCCCGGATGACTCTGGCCTGGGGCATGGCCCACACCCAGGTGACGATAGGTCACAACTCTGCATTGCGTGAATGTTGCTGAAGGAGTAGATCTGAAAATCCTCCCCACAAGAACTGCATCGTGGGACGGCTGTTGGCTAAACTTACGGGGCCAATCATCCCCCCCACAGACATCCAATCCCTGGGCTGCGCACCGTAATGAACACAGGGTTATGTGACTGTATCTCAGTAAAGTGGGGGGAGGGAGAAGAATGCCTTCTGCCAGTGAATGGCACTGTAAGGCCTGCCGTGGACATCCTCACGCCAACAAAAACTGGCTGGGTGCAAACTCGGTGGGACTTCCACACGTACTGGTGGTGCACAGAGCAGTGTGCCCACCAAGGAATGTTCTGCTAACACTCAGAGCTCAACACGTGCGTCCCCCGGGAAAACACACCTCCTGGGAGGCTGCACGCTAGCTCCAAGGACGCCGGCTTCACTCAAGGTGCCATTGGACCCCTTCCAGCTGCCTTTGGAGCTGGGTGTGTGTCCTCGGCAGCCTGCCCTCCACCTTTATGAAAACGGCACGGGAGCAGGGGTGATGACATCTGTCACACAGAGCTCCCTCTAACGCGAGGGTCACAGCTAGGGGCTGGCCTGGGTTCCGCAGGGTGCTCAGCGGCATCCCGGCCTCCACGCACTGCCTACCAGTGGTGACAACCCAAAACGTCCCCAGGCACTGCCAAGTGCCCCCGTAAACTCGCCCCACCTAGACGCACGGCCTCACACCTTTGCAGCACTCACAGTACGGACCACCTTGTGCTGAGCCAGTGAGACGGGGTGCCTGCATTTGGGGTAGGACGGCCCGGAGCCGGGAGAGCTGCTCCAGAGAGAGAACATCTGGAAAGCGTGTCTGGTGGTGTGAACGCCGCTTCCGAGGGAAAGCAATGGAGGGAGCGTGTGCAGTGAGCCTGCACGGTGAGGGGTGACAGGAGCAGAGCGCAGACCAGCCCCTAGAGAGAGGAGGGGCCCTGGAGGGATGGAGTGGGACAGGAGAGGCACAGCTGACCTGGCCCAGAGTGCCCTCCAGCCTCTCCTGGGATCACTGCGTCCCATGTGGTGAAGACCCTGCTTCAAGTGGCCTCTCTGGGGGGCTTTCCCTGAGCAGCCCAAGCGGCCACCTACAGCACAGCCCTCACCACACACACGTCTCCTCTGACGACGGGGACCACTCTCATCTCCACCGTGTCGGCAGCCCGGGGTCACGCGTGCAAGAGACATTCCACTGACATTATTGAATACGTGAAAAAAAACCAGTTCTTATGCTTGAGACATGGCCAGTCCTTCAGGCGATCACCTGAAGCCAACTGACCTTTTAGAAATAGTCCCAGAACGTCTCCTAACCCACAGGGGCCTGGAAACAGAAATCGAGAAGAGGGAGCTGGAACTGGAGACACACGCACAGAGCGGGAGGACCAGCGCATGAGACACGGGACACCGCCACGCTGTACTCTTGGCTGCCCGGTGTCCTTTCGGCACACGTCTGCACGGCACAACTCTCGACACCAGATTGGGACACGGTGCTCACGTGAGGATGCCGAGTCCCTGGGGGCCAGGTTAGGAGAGGCGACTACTCTCAGTCAAGAGGCTACGTCCAATTCTCACGGCCTCACAGTGTGACGGCGACTCTTGTAGGTCTTGCTCAGGCCAAGGCCACACCAGGGCGGGAGGGTGTCTAAGGGGCAGGGACGTGCATTTCAGCAGCTCTCTGGGCCCTGGATACTGCCTGCAGCCACCTCTGCCTGGCCTCTGGGTGGGGGTGGTGCGCCTAGCAAGGCAGTCCCACGGGCAGACACAGTTTGGGGTCCCCGGGGAACTGCTTCCTTCCCCCCGCAAACTCAAGAGGGCAGGCCTCTCACAGAGCATGGCAAGCACCACACAGGTTGTCAAGTGGCAGCCCCGCCAGCCCCAATGCCCCCGAGCCCACTGTGGCAGATGGAGGGTCCCTCTCAGCCCTCCGTGGGAGTGGGTCTGTCACCTTCTGCAGTCCGCCCAAGCTTCCCTGCCACCACTCCAGGCCTGTGCTCTCGGACACGCAAATCCAGCTCACTCAGAAGTATTCCTAAATAGGACACAATGGCTGAACTGCGAGGCTATAAATATCCAGGACCCGAGTATATTTCTGTCGTCATTCCTCGGTGCCAGACACTGTGGGACCAGCAAAACACGGACACTGCTGCTGTTGTCAGGGAGCGTGTGGACGTCCCGGGGCCTCTCAGGCCTCGGCCTGCGTGGGTGGGTCTGCGTCCGGCCACGGGGCTGTCACCCGGGTGGGGGGTCACTGCACGGGCCCCGTGGGAGTCCGGTCAGGGGAAGCCAGGCAAAGGGAAAAGGGACCACTCTTCTCCAAAAGCCGAGCCTCCTAAAAACAGCGTCTTTGTCAAGGGGCCCCTCTCACATGTGTGTCAAATGTGCTCGGGTCTCAGAGGAGAAAATAAAAAGTCAGCATGGACTATTCTTAAAGCATCTAAAAATAAGTACAAATTGGTACTACACAAATTGTTGAAAACTCAAGATATTTCAAGACAGCTTCTGAGGAAGGGATTAAACGGTGCATCAGCGATGACCCAACAACACACACTCAGGGAGAGTCACTTGACCAGCTAAACACACAGCTGTCGTCACTGCTCCACCCTGTCCAGCAACAGCTTCTCCAGAGGCTTTCCGGAACCAGGAAGAAAGCAGCACCATTTCCGAGCATCTGTGCTCACACGAGGAAGCGCGTGCTGGAGGCCATCACGGGTGCTACTGATGCTGATGCAGATGGAGATGCAGATGGAGCACTGGTCACTCGGTGGCGCCCTGCTGGGTTCTGTGGTTGGCCCCTCGAGCGGCCCTGGAACAGAGGTGATGTTGACACCCCCACTGGACAGGCGGAGGGACCGGGGCTGCGCATTGGAGGCCTGTCACTGCCAAAGAGGGCACGAAGGCCAGAGGCCCACCTGGGGGGCTTCTCGGCTCCCCCAGCCCGTGGCGTTGCGTTGGGTCGGAGTGTCTGAGTGTGTCTTCTGTGCATGCAAACAAGTGACTCCCAGCTCTGACTCTTACCCACACATGTGCAAAGTCATCTGTCATTCTCGGGGAGAGTAGAGGAGCCCAGCTGTCCCTGCCTGCACCAAGTTGCCCGCCTGGCACCCAGGAGGCTTCACCAACCCCACTTACGTAAAAGTCCTTTCAGAACAAACCATGTTAACCGACATCTCAGCTTCACATTTACAGGGGACTTACAACAGATCTAAAGCAGGAAACTCTTACCCTGTGCACTTCAGCCTGACCCTAACCCTCCCGGCAGGGCTCCAGCGGATGAAAAAAGTCAGTTACCCTCGATACAGACATCTACGGGGTGATGACCTTGTGGGCTGACTCCATGAAATGCTTAAATAACTTCTTGATTTGTTTAAAGCTTTGGGAACTTCTCAACATGAGAACTATAAAACTATTTCATCTGCTGCTTTCTGCTCCTCACACTTTGATTCTGTGCAACCCGGTGTTTGGCCTACACCAGGTCGTTCTTGACTGGGTCCAGGTCTCCCCACCCTTTACTTCCCTGGGCCTGCACGTGCACGGGAAACAAGACGCAAGAACGAGAGGCAAGCGCTGAGGCCAAGCACCAGCATCCATCCTGCCTCCGAGGCTGGTGGCACGGGAGTGCGCTGCGATGCTGACTTCTCTCTCTCCGGTCCCCCCGGCAGCCGGGCTGGGCCTCAGCGACCCCAGGCCCGCCTCTGGCCAGGAGCAGCCTTGTCCGTGTGTCCCCAGTGCTACGGAAGTACTGTCCTTTCCTACACGAGCCACTGCAACAGAAAGTCCAGGTGTACCGACTGCCCTCAATGAAACCCCTCGAAGGTCCGTCCGACCTCGTTCCTCTCTTACTGAACTTGACAGATTACAGCTCCGGGAATTTACAGTCAATACTGTCTCACCTGCATGTTAGTAAAGTAAGGCTTTCCTCCAAGTTTGAATTCCAAGGGTTCAAGAAAATCCAAAACTTGGTTTCCTTCTCAGGGGAGAGGTAAAATGTTGGCACTTGTCTCTTTCCCTCGAACACCGTTATGTCCTTGGACTCAGAGTGCCACTTAGAAAGACGGACCTCCGCCAGCTCTGGTTTCGAACCGCACCCGTGGACTTTCACCGGGGAGCCTGGTGTAGTGTCTCCTCACGTGAGCGCTGTGTGTGGACCAGACGCCGACGGCCGAGCCCGGAGAGGTGGGAGTGCGGTGGAGAAGACCACGCGCAGGTCCTCGGAAAACCCGTACCAGGCTCTCGGGGGGCGCCGGGCGCGGGGGACGGACATTCTTGTTCTGGCAGGATGTCGCCCAGGGACTTGGACGGAGCCTTTCAGTCACTTTCGTTAGCAACAGCTGTTTATATCGCAGAAAACAAGCCCTCACACAGGCGGCCACACTTCAACTCCACGTTGACACAGGACGCACCACTTTATGGCAAACGCTGACCTTAAGAAGGGTCTGTGCCCCATTCCCATGAAGGCTTCTTACTTAACCAGGACAAACATAATTAATTCTGGGTAATGTATGAAATCCAGGCATTCCTTGGCTAAAGCAAACAGGAACCACTCAAAGACATTTATATTTTATAACCAGCAGAGGTGAGTTGCTCCAGGGTGCTCCTTCATAGGACAGAACGTGTCGCCTCGTTAACAACCCGTCAGATGCACCCACGCCCACGGCCCCCAGCTCCCTGCACTTCTGCTCTCTGGTTCAGCCCTGGCACAGCCTTGCCACCTGTGTGATCCACGGCCCTCCCTAGGGACACAGCCAGGTCACAGAACGGTTCTCATCTGCTTCCAAACGCCCTGGGACCTTCGAGGTGAAAATTCGGATAAACAGCTGGGAGCCTATTATTAGAAGTCTTTTCAGAAACTAAACTGTTTTGGTCAGAAAAAGGACAACTGCTGGGAGAGAAGACGCGGGCTTGTGGAGAACCGTGAAATCAGGTGTTCTACGGCGGCTGGCCGCTGGCCGCTCTTCTGGGCTGGAGCCACACCTCCCAAAACGGGGATGAGAAACAGTGGTTTAAAACCCGGAGGAAGTTTGAGTGGCAACATGTCTTAATCAGGATAAAAATGTAACTCAGCAAATTCCAACATGGCTGATGCGGCAAGAAATCCTCACCCAGGAAACCAACACATTTGCTGATCTGTGATTACGGGTCAGGCTGGCCCGTGCCAGCCCTTCTACGAGACCCTGGCGCACTGGTTGGCACTCGAGACCAGAGAGCCCGTGATTCAACCAACCGCTATGTGCGGTGGGCGGGCGGGCCGTCCCGGCTGGGCCCGGAGCTGGTCCCTGAGAACGCGGGGTCCCACTGATCGGCTCACACAAGCTTCTGTGCCTCCCTTACTCCCGGCTGCTGCTCATCCACATGGCAGAGCTGGATTCTCTGTGCGGTTCAGATTACAGAGAAAAAGGTGTCCCATGGACCCACTTCAGAATCTCTACATATTTCCTCTGGGGGGAGTCTGGCTTCTTGAGATTATTGCACAGATAACGTTTTTCATTATGTAGTCTATCATTTTGTAAGTATCAATAAATATTAAAAACAAGAGTAGCCTAATGATCCTGGGTACTTGGGGACTCAGGTGTTCTCATAAACTGAAATGTCAGTGTGTAGTGTGTGGCAGTTTTATGTCCCAGCAAGGACCCACCTGAGGAGTCAGAAGGCCTATGGAGGGGACCACCCCAAAATGGAATTACCTTCTGGAGGGTGGGCTGGTGTTGTACAGGCTTCCCCCTCTAGGTGAGTGTTCTAGGAGCCCATCGGGATCGATGGACCAGCTGGTATTGTTGTGAGAGGCTGCATTTGGCTTCAGTGAATTTAAGACTCTTTCAACCCATTTGCCCATTTCATGATGGGTGATTTACAAGCATGCCTACCCACACCGCGCCTGATTGTTCAGCAGTTTTTGACCAAAACAGCATGATCCCTGTGCCCCACCTCCCTATTCACCCGATCTTACCCAGAATGCCTTTCTTTTTTGTTTGTTTCCCAGATGAAGAAAGTCCTCAAAGGGAAACATTTTGCCAATGTGGAAGAAGTGAAACAAAAAATGGCAGAAGCACTAAAAGGCATCAAAATCGATGAGTTCAAAAACTGTTTTGAGCAGCGGGGAAAAAATGCCTCAGTAGGTGTATTACATAAGATGGAGAACACTCCGAAGGTGACTGAAGTTTAAACCTAAGAACAAATACACAATTTTTAATAAACAAATGCCGGTTTCTGTGGGTCCCCCGCATATGTATATGTTCGCATCTCAGCGCTGCCCTGGGAGGCCCTGAACGCAGACACGTCACTGAGGCTGCGGCACTCAGCTTCCTTACTGTGGACCCTAACTCCTCAGGCTCACTGTGAGAACTCAGCAAAGGGAGTTTGTGAAGCCATAAAGATCCTTGAAGACGTCGCCCACAGTAAAATCTCAGACACGGTGCCTAGCGGTGTTTTTTCTGATGTATCTTCTAGGGCAAGGGGACAAAAGAAAAAATAAACCAATGGAACTACATCAAACTAAAAGGCTTTTGCACAGCAAAGGAAATTGTCAACAAAATGAAAAGGGAACCCACTGACTGAGAGAACACACTCACCAATGATACATCCGATAAGGGGCCAATACACAAAATTTACAAAGAACTTAGGCAACTCAACCCCGAGAAAACAATCCAGCTAAAAAATGGGCAAAGGACCTGAATATAAACTTCTCCAAAACAACATGTAGATGGCTGACAGACATATGAAAGGATGCTCAGCATCACTAGCCGTCAGAGAGATGCACAGTAAAACCACAATGAGTTGCCACCTCACACTGGTCAAATGGCCAATATAAACAAATCAACAAACAGCAAGTGTTGGAGAGGATGTGGAGAAAAGGGAACCCTCGTGCACTGTTGGACAGAATGCAGACTGGTGCAGCCACTGTAGAAAACAATATGGAATTTCCTCAAAAAACTAAAAATGGAACTGCCAGCGATTCTACTTTTGGCAATATATCCAAAGAGACCCGAAACACTGATTCAGAAGAATTTAAGCACCTCTATGTTCACTGCAGCATTATCTACCATCGCCAAGAGTTGGAAGCAGCCCAAGTGTGCATCAGTAGGTGAGTGGATAAAACAAGTTATAGGACATTTACACAATGGAATAGTACTTGGCCATAAAAAGAATGTCTTATGTTTTGCAATAGCATGGATGGGCCTGGAGAGTACTGTGCTAAGTGAAATAAGCCAGTCAGAGAAAGACAAGTACCACATGGTCTCACTCACAGGTGGAATCTAATGAACAAAACACACTAACAAACAAACAGAAACAGACTCACAGACACAGAGAGCAGACTGACAGCTGTCAGAGGGAAGGACGGGGTGGGAGCTGGGTGAAAGGTGAAGGGATCAAGAAAAAAAACAGACACAGACAACAGTGTGGTGACCACCAGAGGGGAAGGGGGTGGAGGGCGGCAGAAGGGGCGCAGGGGACAAACGGTGGCGGGAAGGGACTGGGCTGCAGGTGGTGAGCGTAGGACGCGGTGTGCAGACGGCGTGTCACAGTCGTGCATGGGACCCTGTGCTGACTCACTGACCAGTGTCACCCTCATAGGTTCAATGGAAAATAAATTGGAAACCCTAGAAGGCATCACACTGACCCGCTGGCACATTGACATAGAGGTGACAGCACTGTCATGTCGTAGTTGACACAATGTAACAGATATTCCATGCCCTTCCTGATAATAATCGCTTACTGACTAGAGCACTCGCTTGGGTCCCAGTTCAGCTCGGTAATCACTGACCTGCATGACTGACACGAGTAAAGACGTCACCAGGCAGACACTTCATCACAATCTGATGAAGGTGATAAATCCAGACGACGACACTCGCCTATTGGGAAAACGCCCGCTGTGTCCCTACCTAATGGCAGGCAGCGGGCGAGGCCCTCTGCTGCGGACAGGGACCAGCCGTCCACCCTGACCTCCCAGAGCGTGTGCGCGTGAGAGAAAGGCAGGGCCGCAGATGATCCCCGCGCAGCGCACACACTCCACGGTGGAACGCAGGGTGCGGCAGAGAAGATGGTGACCCGGGCCGGGAGGGCAGGACCCTCCAGTCTGATTTCTCATTGTTGCCACAGATTTGGATCTGGGAACGATTCAGTTCCTGGTGCAGACCAAGGAACCTCCAGCTACGTTTTCAGAAGGTCCGAAGAATTGGCCAGTTTCCTATCTTCATGGCAAATATAAAACACACTCAACCGGCTTTTCTTTCTGTGTGTGTCCCTCCATTCTTCTGTTTTGTTGAGATAAAACTGATATACAACAAACACTGTCTTAGTTTTAGGTGAACAAAATGGTGAGTTGAAGTTAACAATATATATAATGCCAAACGATCTCCACAGCGAGCTAACATCCACCACCTCCCATACTTAGAATTTTTGCTTGTGATGAGAACCTTTAAGAGCTACTCTCCTAGCAACTCGGAAACATTGGATACACTGTTGCTACCTTGGATACACTGTTGCTACCTTGAGTCACGGCATTGCTCGCCAGCCCCGGAACTTACTCAGCTGCCTTCACTTTGTGCTCCGTGCTTCTCTCTCTCCGTTCCCTCCTTCCTCTTTCCTTTTTTCTTTACATGGCCAGGGACCAGGGACTTAAGTCCTCAGTGCTGGCAAGGAAACAGTGAATAAAACAGGGCCCTTGTCATCTTCTGTAGAAAACTGCTCATTCAACCCGGACCCAGAGTGCTCACTCAACGTTGTAAGTGCTGCCGTCAGGCCAGTGCAGCGTCCACAGCGAGACCACGTCGCTGCGGAAGGTGGCTCAGCTCAGAACCAGACAGGGGTCATCGCCCAGGGTCTTCGAAGCTGCTTTATGCTTCACCAGTTGCACGGCCTCCCAGGGTGCCCAGGTCTGCGCATTTGGGTTACTCTGCCTCACTAGCCAACCTCTTCACCAGACATTTACACAGTCAGACGCGAATACCCAGAAAGCCCCTTTCTGCATCTGTGTGGGAATGACCTGGGCTTTTTTAAACAATGTCTAATCTTTCCAAAGAAATGTCACCGCAAACATTTGGATGTCCTTGGAATTGGTCTGGACTCTGAAGTCTCCAAGTATCAGCTATGACCTGATGAGACCTATGCCATCTGGTTTTCCTTGCTTGGAGGAGTGTTTTAAAATTTACTGTAGAAGGGCAGATTTTAAATATATTTCTCCCCACACAAATTTATATGCAGGTTGGCAGGCTTTCTCAAAAATCAACACTCCTGACTTCGTTGGAGGGTTTTTTCCTGCACTGTAATCACAGATGACTGCTTTCCAAATGCTTTTTATAAGTTTTGATCCTGACCAATTAGCTAATAAACCCCTACATGGACTGATTAGTTCTGTGCAAATAAACCGCCTGCCATAAAACATCAACACTTCTTACAGGGGAACGTGCCAGCCCTTACGGTCCGCCCTAATTTACTGCCTTCCTGCCTCAGAGGATGGCAGAGGGCCAGGAGGAAACACCTCCGCTGGTTTGAAAGCACCTCTGGTTGCCTAGCAACTCTCCAGTCCCCAGAGCCAGGCACCAGGCCTCCGCAGCGCCTGAGCACCCTGCAGATGCCGGGCCTGCCAGCACCAGGTTCAAGGTAGTCTCACAAATGCTTTTTAAAGAAGGGAACGCCTGATTCATTCCTGCAATCAACCCCTGCGCACATGTAACAGCCCCTGCAAAGGTACAAACGGGAGAGACGGTTCATGTTTCTTGAGCGGTACCGTTTCCGGGCCAATTTCTAGGCAACACCAGTACGGCCCACACACGCAGGATGCTTTTTTCCAAGACTGACAGCACAGGTAACTTTTCGAAAATTCAAATCATTTCTATGGAATACAATCAGGCTGAGCCCAACTACAACATATCAGGAGAACCAACAGCCTCTGCAACCCTCAGCCGTCCGCGGAGCATGAAACGCCCACTGTTCTCCGAAGCTCCCTCATGGCTGCAACTTTCTCATTTTTAGGGAAGAACAAGCCCCGGATCGGTGCCAGAAGCAGCAGCCAGGGTTGGCGTGGTCCCCAGGACGCGCCTGGGAGCAGGTGCGGCCTCTGTGCTCGGAGCCCTCGCAGGGCCAGCCCGCAGCCCTTTGAGCAGGACGTGTAGTTGCAAGCACGTTTCGGACCGTTCTTCTCTTCCAGCACGAGTTCAGGAAAGCTGGGGGGACAGCGTGGTGGGGGAAGCCCCGTCTGAGCGTCCGGGCCCTGGGTGTGGACTGCGCTCCCACATTCCCTGGTCACAGAACCTCGAACTGTTCACTTCACCCTCGGGGCCTGTTTCCTCACCTGTGAAAGGGCAGCATCAGAGAAGGTGATCTTTAGGGTCCTTTCCACTTGTGACAGTTTATGGCTTATCAGTAATGTATGTGACAGAGCCTGGCAGCCACTGTGAGTTAAAGAATGACAGTAAAATACCAGGGATCTTCAAAATGTGCGGAAGGAGTTTCTTCACACCGCTCTGCCCACCGCCTGAGAGGGTCAGTCGGGGCGAGGCGGGATGCGGGGCCGACAAGTGAGGCCAGAGCAGAGAGGCCGCCTGCACCATGGCTTGGGTTTTGCCAAAAAGGGAGAGATGGGTGGAGAGACAGAGAGCCCCATGCAGGCTGGCTGCCACACCCCGGGCCTGCCTCTGAGAAACAGGACTCCATCCACACAAGGGACAGTCCCGCAGGGACCACGGCGGTGGCTTCGTGCTGCCTCAGCATCCACGGCTGACAGAGGCTGGGGGACATGCTCGCCTGTCAGGGACAGAGCTCCAGAGGCGGGGACCGAGTGTGCACCACGGCGCCCTGGCTGGATCAGGAGAGTGGGGACGGCCCCCCTCTCCTCCAGTGAGAAGCATGATTCTTCCCGTTGCAGTTTTATAATATAAGGCGTTTCTCAACTTTGGCTTTGTTCCGCTTCTGGTAACGTGACCAGTGACCGCATTTTCCTCTGCTTTGACTGCAGCCTGGCTCCCGCCTGGCCGCGCACCTCAGTGCAGGTCTGCACTGCACAAATCCAGGGGGCGCTCTGTTCCCTTCTGAGAATGTGCGAGCACCGGTTAATCAAGGCGGAGAAATATTCCTCGGTCCCTCATTACTCTTTCCCCACCCCCAATGACCAAGCAAACCTGCCCCCCATCCCCACGGGGCCCAAGCATTTCTTAGCCATGGCGCGTCCTCTGCAGCCACCACAGAGGCCACAGCTCAGTCACCCATCTCATGCGGACTTAGAGCTAGGGGACAACCTCCAAGGGCGGACCTGGGCTCTCAGACTCTGTGTTGCATGTGGAGTTGGGCTCCATCGCCAGTACTCCGAAGCCATCCCCTGCTATGTGTGTGGCAGGAAGGACTGTGTTTTTCCCCAAACATGGGAGGAACCTGGACACCACGGCCCCCACAGCACGTCCCCAGGGGTCTCATTTTACTGAGAGGGCCTGCTTTGCTCCAGGAGTGGACGCAGCACTGAAGGCCACAGCATAGACAAGGCCAGCCAGGCCCGGACCGGCTGAGCGTGCCAGCTGCCTGAGACCCTGCACAGAGTGTGCACCCCCCTGGGACACCTGTCCTCTGGGTCTAAAGTGTAAGGCCACACTGTGTCTGCCTGTCCCTTCACAGTACCAGCCTCCTATTCGCAGCCAGCAGAAATAAGAACGCCTGGAGTTAGGTGCTGAATGGAGAAGGCTCCCTGAGTAAACGTGGTACACGTGCCCTGCAGTGACTAGGAGGGTCCCACCTACAGTACCACGGGGAGGACCACAACCCCGTGTGGCAGTCACTTGCGGAGGGGACTGTCCGTGCAGGCCCTGGAGCAGAGGCCAGCCCTGGCCGCTCTGAGACAGGGGAGTGCTGGAGGCGGACCTGTGTGGGCTTCAGACCACAGTGCTGGTGAGGAGCCGCTGGTCAGGACGAGCGACAGGAAGCTTCTGGCCACCACTGGTCTGGAATCCCTGGGGAGAAGGTCACACTCAGGTGCAGACACCTGTCGCACCTGAGTCTGCCTTGGGCCTTGACTGACTCCTCGTCCATTCAACCGCTCAGCAGCACATGCTCCGCGTGAAGGTGACTCAAAGATGACAGGACACCGCCCCTGCTGTCCGGGTGCCCCAGCCTGGGAGGGACGCCACCATGGCCACCGATAACTGTGGAACGAGGCGGTAAGTGTGCTGTGTCCTAAACCCGCTGACCGGAGGCAATGAGCTGAGGGGCCAGGATGGGCGCTGGGGGCAGCGCTGGGAGAGGATGGCTTTGGGGAGAGGTCCGGGCTGCAGGCAAAGCGTGGACGGTGTGGGCACCATGGGCACAGTGGTGGGAACAGGCCCACGGAGCGTGGGGCCAGCTGCCAGGACCGTGTGTAGGGCAGGCCGACGGGACCACAGAGAGTGGGGAGGCCAGGGAGAAGACTCCGGTAGGCAGACCGCCGCTCCTCCGACCGCAGGAGGCCGTCCTGGATTTGGCCCACTGGCCCGCGATGAGGCCACTGTGCAGAAACGGTGTCACAGGTGTGCTGTGCAAACACTGACGATTCCGTCGTTGGCAGAACTGTTCTGGTGTGGGCGCGTGATTTAATCAAGTTGGAGTAGGAAGCGCTTTTCTGGTCCTATCACACGGAAACAATGAGTTTTTCGACGGTGAAGCCACTCCGTGGGTTAGAGAGAGAAGGCCTGGGGACTGCCTGCCTTTCCTCCCGCTCGGTGGCTTCGCCCTCTGTGCCCACGTCCAGAGCTGCGCCCTCCATGAGCACCCAGTGCTGCCGTGCCTGCTCCCGTCACTGAGGCGGGAGGCATTTCGGACACGGTGAGCTCCTGCACCCGCTGCACACAGACCAGTCCCAAGTCCCTCCCTTCCCTGAGCTCAGATTTGTCTGCACAGTGGCCAACAAGGCGCTTCGTGCTTCCAGTGTGTAAAAATAAACCTGACGCCTTCCCTGTACACCTGTGCCTTCTGCTACGGTCCCCGTCTCCAAGGGGGACACGCACACTCGCTCAACAGCCCAGGTCACCCCGATTGCTTTGTCTGTCCCCAACTCCCACCTCCACCGAACAGTGGACCCCACAGAACATAACTCCTGCCTTGGATGGCACTCTCCTCCCCTCTTCTCCACCCCTGCCCTCTGACCCCTGCACGGGGCACTGTCCCCTGCCCTCCCCACCAGTCCTTTCCCGTGCATCCATCACGTGACTCCTCAAAAGGGCAAAATGTTTTCAAGGGGCCCCCACTGCCTTTACACAAGTCTGACCTCCCTGGAGCCCCAAGGTGCTCCTGCCCAGCTGCAGCCCGGTCTCCTGTGCATGGTGCCCCTCCCTCGCCTGTCCTGGGGGGAGCCCAGGGCTGCACTCAGACTGCCACCACCTGTGCAGCCTGGGCCTGAGGCTGCTCTGGGACACTTCCATGGCCCGGACAGATGGTCCAGCTTCTGCTGGTGTAGCCACCTCCTAGGAGAAGTCCAGGCCCCTCCCTGTTCCCAGGGACCCCTGACAGCGCCCCCTGCATGGATCACACCCGCCTTCCACTGAGTGGGCCCCGTGAGCTTGCTGGGCCGTGCCACCGGCCTTCACCTGGGCCTCACCAGGCTCAAGGTCTGCCCTCAACTGACGTCTATGGACATCAGAATAGTCTGAAAAATTGACGTTCAGAGGCATGCATTTTTCCTCTTTTCACTTAATCACACTGGTGTACAAAAGTAGCCAAAACACGAGGGAAAATTGCCAAGTGCACCGACTGCAAGGAGATGTCGGCCCAAAGCCCAGCTCTAATCCACTGCACATGGCTGACAGGTCCTCCCCGCCGCCCCGAGAGCGAGGCCGTGTCAGCCTTCTGACGGCTCCCTGCTCCCGCCGCCGCCGCCTCTGCAGAGTGCTCCACGAGCACAACCTTCGGTAAGTGGTCAGCAGGCCCTTTAAAGCCCTCGATTAGCGCTCAAGAGCGAGGCGCAGCTGCATTTTCAGAGAACGCGTGCACAGGCTGCACTGCGTCCGGACGGCCTCGGCCTGCACGCTGGCAGGGCAGCTGCGATGTCGTGTGTGACCTGGTGGCCTCGAGGCTCCAAAGCAGCCCTTGCACCGCCTTCAGGAGCCCTGAAGCGCAAGAATTAAAGCCACCTCGCAGATCTACCACGTTCTCGTGTCTTTTGGCAGACACAATGAGCTACGGGGAGTCAGAAACGAAATCTCACTGCGATGTTTGGATTGTCTTTTTTTTAAAGAACTTATTTTCTCTGCAAGCTGATTTCAGAAAACACCACCCCTAAAATGTCCTTGTAAAAAGGACCCTGCTATCCCACAAGGTCTAATCCTAGCGTCTCAGGACGATTCTCTCTGTGGGCGTGGGCGGCGCTCGCCAGTGAGTCAGTGCACAGCCATCCTGGTGTGCGGCCGCCTCCGGGGGAGCAGCGGGGAAGAAACAACTCCTTTTAAGGGCATCAGACCTGCTTCTGCCCAGAAAGTGCTTTCTGCTCCTGTCTGAGAGAGCTCTGGGGAAGGACACCCTCCTGCAGTGCACCTGCCCTGCCGAGGGGGGTTGCTTTAGCATCTCTCCTGCCCTGTCACCTGTGGCGTGTGACCACAGGCCCCCCGGGCACACAGGGAGCAGAGGGACGAAGCACACCTCTTTCTTCTGCAAACAGGGAAACACCTGGTCTCAGTTTGCAATTATATTGCGGCTACCTTGTTAAAGAGATGTGTTGTTAAAAGTAAAAAACACAAGGGGGGGACTTGGAGTTTCTAGGAAACTTATAAAACGTGAACTTTGCATTACAAAGAATTCTCACAAAAGGCCAAGTGGGGAAGTCCTGGGGAGCGGGGGCCCTGTGGTGGACAAAGCCCCTCCCCACCCCTGGTGGGCCAGCCGGTGAGGGCCCGCCCCTGTGGGGCGTCCCAGGGCTCTTCTCCTTCACTGAATTTGAAAGTGAGAGCCTGCAAAACTGTGGTGTTGATGGCTGGATAGGTAGCTGGTTTTCTAAACTTTTCCAATCGTTTTATTGTCCTTACATTATACCAAAATGCTTTTTTTATCACTGATCTTTTGTCAGTGTCTTAGAATGAGCTAGAAAAATGACCCCCGGCATAATGAAATTTTTCCCTGAAAGGCACCGGTGCTGGAGGTTCCTTGGGAACAGCATGGACACCCCCCCACAACACACACACACAGACGCCTGAGGGCCTGCCCAGGAGGGGGCGTGGGCTGCACCCATGCTGTCCCGCTCTCCCTCCCCGGGCAGCACAGCTGCCGCTGAAGGACTGACAATTTAAAGCACTCGACTCCCGCCTGTCTGAATCAGAGAGGGTTTTGTTGTCAACCAAATTACCTCAAACCTTTAAAATGATTAAAATGAACTTTTTGAACACAGCACACATTCTCTGGAATTTAAGAGCAGCGTTATATAAGAATAAAAAGTTCATTGTAAAAAAATATATGTGGTAAAACATCCTAGGAAAAACAAAAGTAACTTAAAAACTCAGGATCTTACAGAAAACACAAGTGTCTATTTATTAGACCTGGGGTACAAGTAAAAGATTTCTCTAACAAGACCCCAAAACACAAAACACAAAAGGAAAACAAGCTGGGGCCACGGGTTGCTCGTGAGGTTGTGGAAAGTAGCTCAGCACACCTGCTGGGAGCCAAGGGTTATGCTGATTCCAAGGCTCCCCCTATTGTCCAAGGTCAGGGGAAACCACTTTAAATAAAGAAGTAGAAATTCACACTCCACAGCTCAAATGCGTTAGGAGGCTTTCAGATAATGATCTGATTTGGTTTTCCATTCTTTCATGGAGCTTTTCAACGTCTGGTATTTTTATATTATAAAAAATACTTCCAAATATCAAAATGAAACATACAAAGCATGGATGTAGTAAGCATGGTCCCTCCCAGCTGGCCCCGATGTTGCTACAAGAGCAACTCCTGTGCCTTCCCCACGACCTTCCCCTCCCTCCTTCCCAGGCTCTCAGAACTGCTTTCCTGGCCCCTCCTCAACCTCCGTGGAGGTCACTGCCACCGTCACCTTCCAAACCCACATCAGTCCCGTCCCAGCTCTCCCCGAACCGCCCAGCCTCTCACAGAACTGTATCCACTGGGCCCCCCACTCTCTACCCCCACCCACTTCCTGGCAGGTGCCCTGTGGCCTCCCTGCCACCATGCCACAGAGAGGAGGGGGCCAGCCCCAGCAGGGTCCCTGCCGTATCCTCCCGGAACCCTGACTGCTGCTGCAGAAAGCCGTTCCTCGAACGAGTCTCCTTCGCTCACCTATCAGAAGTACTCCCACCATCTCCCCCTGCAGGTACAGGGGACTCCTCCCAGCGGCCCCTCCTTCTCGGCCCACGCCTCACCCATGGGCCCTCGCCCAGTGCTGGACTCATCCTCTGTGTCACCTCATGCGTTCCCACCGTTACCTCCCGTACTCCGAGCCCAGACTGACACTCCTCACTCCTCACTGCACACCCGTCTGCGCACCCCCCCAAAACACAAATTCAACATGGTTGACGTTGAATGTGCTTTCTCCTCGCCACGACGGCTCTTCCCACACATTTCAACCGCCACCAAGCTACTGCTCACCACCCCCCCTTCTCGTCATCCACATCCCTTGTCTTTCTCACTGGTCTCTGTCTCTCCTCATCTGGCGTCTATTACTCTCCCTGGGGCATTGCAATCACCCGTCGCTGCTCTCCATGCCCCCAGCTCTGCCTGCCAGCCGCCCCCACAGGCCACCAGCCACCTTTCCCAGGACACTCGGGCCACGCCACACCCCGGGTCAGACACCCTCAGTGACAATCTGGGAGAGGGTGTCACGAGTAACATGGCAAGTCTGAAAGGAAGGAGCTGGGGCTCACCCCACAGTTCTTGTCAACTTCTGAGCTGGGAAACCAGAGACTCTAAAATTTAGCATCCCCAGACCCTTTCCACAATGGCGAGGGGGCAAGCTCCTCATTGAAGCCCTCCTCACGAGGAGGAGCCTTCCTGCAAGTTGGGGGAGAGGGGCGCCATGTCCAAGGCCATCACAGAGGTGGGCCGATGGGCTTGCATGCACACAGAGAGACATGTACAGCCCCCATGGAGGGACGCTCTGAACCCTCCCAGGTGGAAGTCTGTCCTGCACAGACCCACCGATAGCTGGCCTGTCTCAGCAAAGAGGTCACCCAAGCACCTGAGCAGAACGGTCTCCGGGGGCTCTGGGCCTGGGGCACCTCATCTGGATCAATGTCTGCGCTGCCCCCCTGAGGCCACTGGGCAGGACTGGCTTCCTCATGGCTTATTGTCAGAACACAGTGTCTGTTCCGCCCTTAGAGGCCTTGCCACCTTGTGTGACAGTGGCCAGTCCGCCTCGCCCAGAACGTCGGTCTCTCGGCAGCGAGGACAGTGCCTGCTCACGCCGGACCCCAGCGTGCTTGTGGAAGAACCAGAAGTCAGTCTGCCCTGTCTCTGGTGCTGGTGCAAAACTCCCGAGCCCTGGAGCCTCCGGGGGGACAGAGGGTCTTTTATTCCTCCTAAGGAGCCTTTCGGACACCCTGGAGCTTGTGCTGATGGGGTGACTCAGGGTGGGAGCCCTAGGTGGCCTCAGGACGGGGCTGGTCACCAGGTAGACCAAGTGATTCAAGGATGGGACTTCCAGCCGACCCACTGACCTGGGGTGGGGGGCGCGAAGACTAAGTGCTGAAAAGCTCTTGGGCAACGAGATTAACGATGGGATTAGCGTGCTCCCAGGCTCCCACGGGGGACGGAGGGGACAGAAGCCCCTGCCCTCACCCAGCCGAGCTCTCCACCCAGCTGTCCATCTGTCCGTCATCAGGCCTTCCACAAAAAGCTGGCAAACACTTCTGAGTCCTGTCAGCCGCTCTCATGCAGCAGTGGGACCCCAGGAGGGGACCTTCCACACACAGCGGCCGGTCAGAAACACAGGTAGCTGTGGGTCCGTGGCGTTGGAAGAGGGGCGGTCCTGTGGGTCGCAGCCTTTGCCTGCGGGGCCTGACGCTGTCCCAGGTGGACAGGGTCGGAACTGAGCTAGGTCTGTGGGACGTCCAGACACTGGCCACTGAGGTTTGGGGAAATGCTTGGTGGTGTCAGAAAAAACACGCTGGAATAGTGCTTTTCACAAAGCAAGTGGTGAATATGCCTGCCTAATTAAAATGAGCATCAGAAGCTGATGCTAAAAATTAGCATCCACGAACTTAGGACTCCGTCAACCTGGGACATGTGGTTGATTTTACCCTGAAATCGCTGTCCTAATGGCTGTAGACCCGAGTTGGGAAGTTACATGGAAAAGGGATTCTAACAATGAAGTTGAAGCTACAAACTTAGCTAACCATTCTCCTGATTCGCGCTGCCCGAGATCACTCGTAACTGCCGCATCTCAGTGTAGCTGCGCACGGAGCCTGGCCAGCTGAAAACCCTACGGTCTTATGTTCCTGAACGACTACCTAGCTAGTACTGCACAACATATAAACTTAGCATTTTAATTAAGGGCAGAACTTGCCATTTACAGGTAGGTACAGTGAGGGCTTCGAGGTAGATGCGTTCTATTAGAAGGGCAACCTGCAGGGAAACAATGATTGGAATTTCCACATCTCTTTATTTGAAGAGTTGTCATAGGAAGGAGGAGTAGATCATTTGATATTTCATGGAAGGCAGAGTTTGAATCAATGTGAAGAAGTTACAAGAAGATGTCATCTAAATATAGGGAAAATGTTTCTGTGGATAATGGTCACCAGCAAGGAACTGCTTAGATGTCATTGGGTCCCAAGGCCAGAACTGTTTTCCAAAAGGTCGCTGTGTAGCTGTTAGTGATGCTGTAAAAGGAAGTCCCCCATCGATGGGCGAGGGCATCAAATGAGATGTCTCCTTCAAGTCCAGGGTTTTACAATCCTGTGAATACTTTCCCTGTTTTTCCGTTGTTGCTATTCTGCAGCCCGCCTTATTTCGTGCCTAGACCTCCTCCCGCCGACTGGCGCAGCTTGTTCGTTCCTGCCTGAGACTCTGGGGAAATCTCCCCTTATCAAGTAAGTCTGTGTTCTCGCTGTAGGCACATCTGTCGTACCGAGTGAGGAAAAGATCTCTGGACGGACAGGGCACGGGCAACAGAATGGCTGTAGTTCACACGCCATCTCCACTCCTAGAATTAAGGATCTAAAGAGCTTCTGACCGCATCTCAACTCTCTCCACAGCAGTAAGAGGAGGGCAAGACCTTTGCTGTGACCTCTTGCAAAAGAGTTTTCCTTTGACTTTGACACAGAAATTTCATGCAAACTATGGAGGAAGGATGTAAAGTGTTCGATGATATGGGAACATGCCAGAAAATGTTCACACACGCATGAAGCAAGGGAAAATAAAAAGGACAGAAGGAAGGATCAGGCATCAGAGAACATGTTGGTATTTGCACCCCAGCCATTTGAAAGGTGACTGGATTGGACAGGAAAACAAACATGGTGGGGGAAACACAAAGACCGAATCAACCTCCAGCTCACACCTGCAGTTCAGGGGTGGGGGTGGGGGGCGCAGAAGCGCTACGTGACACATCCATATTAGTGGATAACCGAGAAAGTTCCTCAGGCAGTTCCCCACTGCCCATGACCACGGGACCCCAGATAACATAAAAAGATTGGAAATCTCCAATAATTCAAGACTCCGTCCTCATGCCCATTAGGTTTTCCTAAGCCGAAATGTTTCATGTCCTTCCTCTGTGCACGTCCCAGCAAAGGTGGCACCAAGCAGTGAAAGGACCGAGGACAGACAACGCGGGAGGGAATGCAGACTAGAGCCCCTTGGATATTTACTGAGGGTCTTTTATGGGCAAGAAACCGTCAGATCAAAGGAACGTGAAACATTAGCTTTGTGTTTTCTTTGGGAAAAAGACCCACACGATTGTGACAATCAAGTTCACAGAATATGAGCAAGCCCCCCTGCAGGGCCGTGACAATACAACAGGCCCCACGGGCGGCTGGAAGACAGAGCACTCCACTTTGTTTGCGGAGGGACTCCAGGAAACAGCTGGTTGGGGAAGTTAATCAACTGCATGAGATCAGAGAGGTTTGCTCCAGCCGGGTTCCTTCAACCTAGCGGAAAACCGACTGTGGGTTGAGCTCCCCCCACACCCACCCACCCACCCACACACACAGTGAGCTTGGAAACCGCTTGGCTTTTCTAGGAAATCCGTTAAAATCCCCTAAAGCCACTACTCCCGGCAAGTGTTTTTCTTTTTTCAGAGATCAGCACACCGGTCTTCCCTGTCTACCCTACCAACTAGCAGAAGCCAGCAATTCTTAAAAACACACACCTCCCAGCCCTGGTGGGTGGCGCAGCTGGCTGGAGCATTGTCCCCGTATGCCCAGGTGGCGGGTTCCATCCCCATTTGGGGCACATACAAGAATCAACCGAGGATGCGTCAGAAAGTGGGACCACAAACCGGTGTTTCTCCCTCTCCAAAATCAATGGAGGAAGAAAACAAGGTACATGAAGTTAATCAAGTGATTTCTGAGCACCTGTGGCCACTGTAAACGTGAAATCCCAGAGCAGCGCTCCTCGTTCAGATAAAGGCAAATGAGGGGACAGAGGGGAAAACAAAGTCCCAGCACAGAGGAGGAGCAGCCCCATGAGCAGAGTGGCCAGTCGGTGTCCCCACTGCCATCCTCACTCCAAACCTCGGCCACCCTGGCCAGTGCAGGGACCCACTGGAAAGGGAACAATGGGGGCGGGGCCTGAGCCACCAATCCCACTGGTGGGAGGGGCCAGGAGCGCAGCGCCCCTCAGTGAGTGGCACTGTGCAGCTGCCTTGTCACCGCCCTCGTGATTATTCCATGTTTTCTTTGAACTTGAAATCGAATGTTAAGTGTAGCTGCATGCTGGCGTGTGTCTCCTAGCTGTTCACCGAAATGTTGACGATGTGCCATTTCTGGGGAACGTGATGTTTGCTTCAGTTTATCCTGCTCGGTCACGTTCAACTGTTTTTACAAAGACAAGGTGGTGTTTTCTATGAGGCAAAAATAAGAGCCATTTTCAATTCTAGCTATTTTAATGTTTTTACAAAAGTAAATACCTTGAACAATCCATTTGTGGGGTAGAGCTGCGATTTGGTTCAGAATTCTGCATTTTTAGATGTAAAACTACGAGGGGTGTCCAGCCTTTCCGCGTCTCTGGGCCCCATTGGAAGAAGAAGAGCTGTCTTGGGCCACATATTAAATACACAAACACTATCGAAAGCTGATGAGCAAAAGAAAGGTTTTAAGTAAATGTACAATTTTCTATTGGGTGCATTCACAGCCACCCTGGGCCACATGCAGCCCACGGGCTGCGGGTTGGACACTCCCCCCACCCCAAGTCTACCAAGGACTCTGGTTTTTCTCTGACACCTTTCTCCCAAAGGAGAGGGGTTTAAGGAATAGGTGATGAATAGAAAAGACATTCCATCTTCCCCATCCAACTGGAAAGCTTCCTAGAAGTGACGGGCAAGGTCAGGGTGAGTGTTTTTACTCTGCAGGAGGGTCTCCACCCACTGTCTCTGTGGGGTCTCTGGTAGGGTAGGGAGAACAAGACTGAGAAACTACAAATCATGTTGGATCCAGAGCTTGAGTAAATAAGTTAGATTCATAAAAATATATCAATTGCTTTCTATCCACAAATTCTTAATGAAATTTTAAGAAGCATATTGATTACACTTGCACACCAGGACTGAGGTCAACCTTTGCCCCCAGCCCCAGGGCGCGGGCCTGCGCAGGAGCCCAGGTCTGGCAGGTGTGCAGTATGAGGAGCAAGGACATCCCCCTCACGCTGGCCCAGGGCCACCCCTGCGCCCAGCCACTCTCCTGCCACCCCCCTTCCGGGCCCTGAAACCCAGTCCTCTTCTACCTCACTGGCCTTGATGCAGAGGATGGACTTGATTCACGTCTTCATCCCCGAAGGCTTCGAGGAAGTTCATGAACATCCCCAAACAATGGGTGCTTGTCCTTGATGGAATGCAACTTTATCACTCGCTGAACTAAAAACAGGCATTGTTTGCTCATCAAGCCGTTAAAAAATCATCGTACTGCTCATCCACCAGATGCCTGGGAGAAACACGGAGCGGAACATTCTGTTTCAGGAAAGGTCACAGGGGCCTGGGGGCACCAGCGCTGTTCTCAGAGAAAAGGAGGCAGAAAGGGCCTTAGAGCCCTAACATGTGAGCGGAGTGCTGGCCTGCTGGAACCCACCCCCGGAGAAATCTCAGCAGGGCAAAGTAACTCCCCGTGCAAGTTCACCCCTGCCCTGCATCTATGACTGCCTCCCTCTCTCTCTCTCTCTCTAAACACCCACACCCCCCCCCCCCCCCCCGCCACACACACACACACACAGCATCACTCATCTCCCTCCTGCAGACAAGGCAACATCGCTTTTGGGGCAGAGAGGCGCAAAAACAACTAAACAGAGAGGGAGGGAATGAGAGAGGAGGCAGTAAGGACAGAGGAGGAAGTTCCTTTTCCAGCAAGAGAAGCAGAGTCAGGGCCATTAAAGGTGATGAAGAACAGAGACATGAATGTCGTCAGGGGATCCTTGACTGAGTGTGTGTCTATGCTCAGCCCCGAGCCTGGCCGAGGAGCCCACAGTCACTTGGTCCCCAGGACGCTTGATGCACGGCCATCTGGCACCCAGGAGGCAGGGATGGGCGCCCCCAGCTGATGGCAGCTGTGCCCTGTGAGCCTGTCCCGACCAGCCTCTCCCCACGGGCGGGCGGGTGGGCAGGCAGACACCCCGAGGCTGAGGGCCCAGCACGGACCACTGCACTGGGACTCCCACAGCAGCCGGCAACTGTAGCACAATATTTACACAATTCCTTCTAGTGCCGGTCACGCTGAGCGCCGGCCTATGGGCGAGGTTACGTTTCCCATCAAAGAAATAAAAGTGAAGGTGACCTCTGTGCTTGCATCTGACTCCCCAGGCCTTTCACACGTCTCGTTTGTCACTGAGCTTGATCTTGACAGATGAACATAACTCACCGTGGCCCAAAAAGCTAAAAACGCCAGGAGCCCAGTGCATTCTCGCTTACTCAGAAAAGCAGCCTTATATAGTAAAAACTTCCAGTTTTAGAAGACAAGCGTGTGGGAGTAGGGCAGCAGGGGATGAAGGGCTCATTAGCCTTCCCTTCCAGGAAGGTCTGGCACCCAGCTCCCTCCCTGCTCAGAGATCAGCATCCTGTGCTCACTGACCAGGGACTATTTATCGTCTTTTACATTTTCAAAGCACTAAACAATTCCTCTTCTTTGTGATGATTTCCATATGTTGCTGCCCTCCCAGAGAGCAGGGCCATACTCTGAAAGCACAAAATGCTGCTTGGCAGGGAGGGGCCCAGGGCTGCAGGAGCCACCCCCCCAACCCCGTGTCAGAGCTGTCCTCAGCAGGCACAGCGTGGGAGGGAGGGCAGCCTTTCCTCTCCCACCCGTGGCTCCAATAAAGTGATAAGAAGCACAGAGGGGACAACAGTTAGTGTTAAACCCCTTGAATGTCCAGGGTGTGTTTAGTCATTTACGGGCACAACAGGGACAGGGCAGAACCAGAGACACCGAAACTAAGAACAATCTGACAGCGACTGGGGGCAGGGGTTGGGGGGAGAAGGGGGGGGAAAGGGGGGAGGGTTTTCAGGAACATGTATAAAGGACACATGAACAAAAGCAGAGGGGGTAGGCTCGAGGGTGGGAGGTGGGGACGGCTGGGGTGGGGGCAGGAGGGGAAACGGAGACAACTGCACTTGAACGACAATTTTTTTAAAAGAAAAAAAAAACCTCTTCTTTCCTCTGATACCAGGGTCAAAATAAACAGGACCTATGTACCAAATTCTCCTGGACACTCCTTAAATTCTTCTTCTTTCACGGGGAGAACCAATTTCAGAGGAAGGAGAAGGGTTAACAGAATTGTTAACCAGAGTTTTACAGAAGAGGCAGTGGTCATTATTCACTGAAACACAGCGCTCTCCGGACTGGCCGGGAGCCTGCGCATCCCGAAAAGCTGAAACGGATGGAGAGAGGCAGCGGGGTGGGGGTGGGGGGCAGTGCCGAGCGGTTCTCGCAGACCCATCTGTTCACGGTTTCCTGGCCAGGGGCCCCAGGGGAGAGTCAGTCACCATGCAGGACGGGGCTCCGTACAGCAGTTCCCCACGAAAACACGTGTCCACTGCCCTGGCTCCTGGCGGCTGCTCGGCCATGACCAGCGCGCCCCTGTCCCAGGGCCCTCTTGTCCTGGGAGCACCTGATGCCTGGAGGACTCCCCCCATCCCTCACGTGCACCCGCCAAGCCACCTGGAGCGCCTACAGACACTCAGGTCCACAGACAAAATGAGAAGGAACCGAGAGCACACTGGTGACATGGAGTCTGCATCACCATGTGGGCTGGCCCAGTGCCCTGGTACACAGTTGTGACACCTCACCCATGAGGTGAGCCCACCGGGCAGGGGACCTCCCGCCACGAGGTGGTATTCAGGTTCTATGGTGACTACGTGAGTTTCTGTGTTGTTGCCTAGTTTCCACTCTCACCAAATGACGTGAGCTTTACAACATCCCCGAAACGAAGCTCTCTCTGTAACAGGTGATGCGCCGCATGCTCACGGGGAGACACGACAGCCAACCTGACTCTTCTCCACATCCCTACAGATGCTCACCATCAGCCAGGCTGTGAGAGGAGAGCCCGTCCTGTCGCCTCATGGGGGGCAGGCAGGCCGAACACTCAAAGCCCACGGAGGACGGTCTGGGACACGAGTGCACCCACTTGGTTAGGGGGTCTTCCCTGCATTGCCTCTGTGGCGTTAGCTCATGTCGGTGTGAAGGTGTCACGGCGAGGAAGACATTCAATAACTAGGCGTCACAATATGAGAAGCCCCTGGATCTGGTTTTCAAAAAGGGCTGGAGTCAGGCAATAGTCGATTTAAAACTTTACAGAATTTAAACCAAATGGTAATGTTTAGAAAGCTCTTCCCAGATGGAATTAAAATGGCTAAAATAATGTAATATGGCAACAAATCAAGATGTACGAGGTCTGTCCAGAAAACTTCCAGCCATTGTTAATATAATGAGAACGGTTAGTGCAACATCAATGTAACCTGGCAGCCCAGGAGAGTGGACTGAGATGCACATGCGTGAACAATGACGACTTCACTGTACTAGTCAGTGCAGGTGGCAGACACCATTGAGTGAGCACCTGCACTGTGTGGCCGTCACATTCAAAGTGACTGAGTGAGTAGGGCAGCAAATCTGCACCAAACTTTGCATCAAGCTAGAACATTCCTCCATGGAAACTATTCGGATGACTCAGAAGGCTTTCAGGGTTGACGCAGTGAGTGCAGCACAAATAAGAGTGTGGCACAGACGCTTCAGAGATGGCCGAGAATCTGTGGAAAGTGGTCCACACTCTGGAAGGCCTGGAACAAGCAGAGCACCTGAGAATGTGGAATGTGTATGGGCTGCAATCAGCAAATTCGGACACCTAGGTGACTCAGACGCCTGACAGCCCAGATTAGGTGCCCTACACTTCTGGTTTTTCCCAAACTAAAACCACCTCTGAAAGGGAGGGGATTTCAGACCGTCGATGAGATTCAAGAAAATATGACAGGGCAGCTGATGGCGATTTCAACAAAGGTTATGCAGAGTGTTTTGAACAGAGGAAGAGACGCTGGGAGAACCGTGTGAGGTCCCAAGGTGCCTGCTTTGAAGGGACTGAGGCGTCATTGTCCTATGTGCAATGTTTCTTGTATCTTCAGTAAATGTCTCTCTTTTTCATATTACATGGCTGGGTACTTTGTGGAGAGACGTGTTGTGTGTGTGTGTTGTCAGCAAATATTTTTGAAGATGCAAACCAAAGGGAAGCAGGAAACAAGCAGAAATGAGGTAAGAACAAACGGCTACCGCCGGAGGGCATTTTCTGTGAAGTCAGACAGAAGAACATGTGCTTCTTCTGGCACGCCCGCCGATGGTGTGCGCTGGATGCCGCTTCGACACTGAAGCAGGTGAAGAGATTAGAGATAAGCGCTCAAAAATAACTGGATTCTTTACCAGGAAGAGAATCGATATTTTATGAGGCACACACAGAAAATCCCTGTTGAAGCAGCTGCTTTAGGGCCAGGGCAAGGCTATGAAGTGACTCACAGAAAACTCATCCGGCGCCGAGGGGCAGGTAAGTTCATCCAGCAAAGGAAGTTGGAGCTGGGCAGGCTGCAGGTGCCTTCGACTCGGCTTGTTCCACAGAAACCCACACGGAAGACGGGCCAGCGTCTTCAACACAGGGCGGCGGCACAGGGAGAGGCCAGGAGAAGCTGCTCGGACTGAGGCACAGGCACCGACAAAGCTGGGGGTGCCCCTGCCTGAAAGCCCTGCAGAGCTGGGGGGTGCTTCCCAGTTCACCAACGATGGCTGAACGGCACTGGCCTGCAGGCCTTTGCTGGGAGGGTGGCGTGTTCTTGGTCATGGGGTACCCAGCATGTGTCCCAGACAATTACCTGCTTTGGAAGCAACTTCTTTAGAAAAGAAAAAGATGAATGAAACAAGATTTGGAAGAGTTGCTGAAAATGCTTCTATCATGATATGATTTTTCTACCTGAAAATTATTTGTGTGTTATTCTTTAAAATGTCGTATCTGCGTATGTAACTAGAAAAGTTCTAACCACTTTTCACATCTTTCCAACAGAAAGTACTAGTGGGATTTGAACACTAAAAGATAAACATGCGGCCTATTCCATCAGATTATCAGCAGCAAGTGTGGACTCTGGGGAAGATGGGAACCGACCTATCGCATCCCAACGAATGTCTGCATTCCCAGTTAATGAGAATAAGGGCGATCTGCAGCCAGTGGTCCATCACTTCCGCACAGATCTACCTGTAAGAGGTTGTCTTTTCAACCATGACAGCCTTTAAAGCCAAGTATTGAAATAAACTAAAATTTCACTAGACCTCTGAATCACTGTGCCACATGGGCTCACACCAAGATTTTCCAAGTCATAAAGTCTGTTGATCACATTGTTCTCACTAAAAAGAAATTAAAAAAAAAAAAAAAGCTTCTCATCAGTGAGAGTAAAAAGACTTTGTGCCATCCAAGTAAAATAAAAAGTTGTTTTAGGAGCATGGCCCATTCTGTCTTTATCTTGTTCTTCCACATTCTTCACTGTAGCAGACACACACCAGCAGCACAGCATGTCACACACAGCACACAACCCACCGCATTCCACACGCACAACTGCTCTGGGTAACAAGGGCTTCAAATAAAATGACTCAGCGCTAACTTAAGTCAGTGAGAATACAGGTAGAGCCAGGACAGAAGTCACGGGACACAGAAATCCGCCCGCCACGGTCTGTTTAGGCCCCCTGCCCCTCACCTGCTGTTCCAACAACACCGGGCCCCACAGCCCCGTGTGCAGGCGCGGTGTGGAGGTTTGCGTGGAGCACAAACCCCGGAGCCCAACTCTCCGGCCCGCGACCCTGACTCCCTGGGACCACAGGGGGCCGCTGACCGCTCTGGGCCTCTGTGACGGGGTCCCACATAGGGATAACATCTCAGGGGTCTCCCGGAACACTTGAAAGGCGATTTAAAGCAAGCCTGGTTTGGGTACAGGGGGCACAAGTGGTAATGGAAAAAGTGCAATAAAAAAAGGAAAACGTGCCTGGCACCCGGTCAGCATCATAGTAATTCCTCGAATAACCCTCCCTCCACAAGGTCCTTTTAAAGGCAGTGAGGTGCTTGGGGAGATGACAATCGTTGACTGTTATTCCAGATTTCTTCAGGGAAAACAATCTGGGTCCTAACAAGGGGACACTCATGCCGGGCAGGTTCTGATAATGGAGAAGGAAGAGGGTGGAGGGCAGCGTGTCACCTGGGAAGAGTCGGGTGCACTCTGTCCAGGTGACGCTCACTCTGGCCAGGGAAGCATGTCCAGCGAGTACCCAGCCGTGAGGCTCGGCTCCCAGGAAGGGGAGGGTGATAAAAAACTTCTCATCAGTTTTAGTTAAATATACACATTTGCTTGCATTCTTGAACACTTATTTTGGAAGCTAATCCTCCTTTTAAAACTATTACCATGAAAAATACGCAAATGTTATCTAGTTAGGGATAGTGCACAGCTCACAGTGGCATTACATGCCAACGTTCAGAATCTGCAGTACGATTTCCTTAAAAACCACCACCACCACTCCATCAGAGCGCTGAGTTCCCCTGCGAGAGCCGGGGCCAAGTGGAAGTGAACGCCTGCGTGACAGCTGGTTCACATTCAAGAGAAGAAAAGGAAGAAAGAGTTTACATTTCTTATTAAGCCCCAAGCTAGATGTGATTCTCCCTAGAAATACGGCCAACAGGGTTGTCAGTGGAAGTCACATGGGCTGGCAACACACTTTCAGAGCTAACATAGATGCAAAGTCCATGTGACTGATCACAGGAACCTGGCGATGGAGCTGGTTTTCCTGAGGTGTCAAACTCACTCAGCTGTAAACATGAAACTGTTTCATTTCATCCAGTAACTGCTTCCAACCTCGATCAAGTCAGTCCCCCGCCCCCCCCCCCTGCCAATTATACGCTGTTCAGACCCTACGGGTTTCTGGTGGCTTTTGGTTATTACAAGAGTCATGTTAGGTCCCAGCTTCTGCCTTCTGTGGGACTCTAAGCTCTCTCCCTCAGCTCAAGACCAGGCTCCCGGCCCCTGGGGTTGGGGGGGGGAGTGGCACGGGGCCGAGGGTGTGGTCTGCTTCCTGCCACCTCCATGCCACCTCCAGTGCCCTCCCTGCAGGTGTAGGCAGGAAGGAGGCCTGGAGAGGAAGAGGAGAATCTGATGTTTATTCAAAACCGAATGAGCCACTTCACAGTGGCTAACACTGAGTGACCATCGCTGTCCTCTTGGAGGCTGGTGTCCAAACACTGGGCACCCATGGGACTTCTCCTAGGAGGCCTGGAAGGCACACCACCCCCAGTTCCCTGCCGCGGACAACAGGGTCCCTCCCCACTTTTCCCGGGCCCTGGGAGCTCCTTGCAAGGCCGGCTTGCTCCTGCCAGCGCCTGGCTGGGACCGTGGCCTGTGGGGAAAGGGTGATTGCGTGAAGGCGTAATCCAGCCCCTTTCTAGGATGGCCCTGCATCCAGGAAAAAAGCAGGAGCCTTGCCTTGCCGATGGGTGGGCATGGGGCTGTCCAGTCTCCAGGTCTGCCTGTCTCTCTCTCGGCCTTCCCCGTGTCTTTCTCCAGTTTTACTCTGCCCCTCTCCTTCCCTCTGTTCCAACGGGCACTCGGCAGACCAGCAACTGCCCTGACAAAGAGGGCGTCCCCCAGGGGATGACCTTCCAGGCGCCCCCTGCAGCACCCCAGGCTTCATGATGACCATTCCTGAGCCTCCCAGCACCCACCCCTTCCCCACACCCGGCTCAGCTTCAGAAAGGGGAAGTCCTTCCAGCACTCATTATGGCCTGTTCACACGCGAGGGCTGGGCCTGGCTCACCTCTCTGGGTCCTTCCCTTGCCTCCCTTGGGGTAGCAAGACCTGAACTGTCAGAAGCCCTGGGGGACATATCTGACCCCCACTTTCTGCAGCAGGGGTCCCAGCCCTGACCACACATCAGTGACCTTCAGAGGCCCGGGGGTCCCCTGGTTGCTGAAATCCAGGTTAGGTGAAGGCCACAGTGCTTTTTGTAAACTCCCTTCCCAGGACCACCTTCACCTGCCTGACTCTCCAGGCAATTTCCCCATCAGAGAGGGGAAGTCAGCTCTGCAACCAGATCCATCACAGTGCAACCTTCAACAGGTAACAGTGCTTCGGTGCCCGGATTTCCTCATCTCTAAAGTGAGGATGTCTTTCGTCACACTGCTTAGGTTTGGGGGACCCTTTGCAGAGGTAATACCTACACAGAACTTGGTGCATGTCCCTGGCCCCTGACAGGGGCCCGATATAGGCAGCTGCACATGTGCTATGCCCGGGTAACGGCCAAGTGCATGTAGCTAGTTCGTCCACTGTCCCTCACCAGTGAGCTGTCTTAAAACGTGCACCCCAAAATAAAGATTGCACATAGCATCTGCTCAGTAGATTTAGCTAGTGCGCACTGACTCTGGGAGCACACCTGTGCTGAGGAGTTTTAGAAAGTTCGTGCTTGAGCAGCAATAAAAAATTGAGTGATCTGTTGTGTTTTCTAGCAAAGATGCTACCACTTTGCATCTGCAGTGAGGAATATTTATCCTCGAACACACACAATAAAGAGGAATATTTATCCTCAAACACACACAATCAAGCACACCGGAAACATTGCCCCTTCAGAAAGTGGGAAGTTATGTTATGTCAAACATTTTAGAAACCACACTGATGACACTAAGGGGTAGGAATTATGTTATCTGAATGTGCTTTGCCTAAATAACACATTTTTATTCAAAGTTTTAAAGGGGGAATATACAGCAATCGATAGGAACCATTAAAGCCACTTGTGTCTCACACTAAGGGTGACTGTAATTGGTCATCTCAACAGTAAACAATTATTTGAAACTCCAAGTAAAACTGGCAGAGAAGAATAAGAACCAGAGTGTTCCATAACTTTGGCTAAAAGCTCACGTTTCTAAACGTTAAAGCGTATAAAGGATAAGCAGTCCAAACGTTTCTTTATTATTTTCAAAACACAAGTCATTTCTAAATTGTTCAGAAGATTTGTTTGTAAAACAGACATTCTCTCCACTTCTTTATATAAAGATTTTTCAAAGAGACTTGCCAAGAGCATGTCTGGAGACATAGCCATGTAAGTACATGTTCCAAAAGAGACTTTGTGAAGGAAAGATGCTGGCACCCGTCTATGAGGACGTCTACACACACACACACACACACACACACACACACACACACACACACACACACGGGGCTGCAGGGTGGCAGGGGCCCTGCAGACAAGCGCTGTCCTATCCTCTGAAAATATTTGCTTCCCAGCTTGTGAATTTAGAGCACAAATTAAAAGACACATAAACATTTTAAAGCCAGGGTAAGATTACTGGTTAGTTGGGCCTTTTTAACATTCAATTTGTGCTTGGAAAAACCAGAATTGTATATCCTCGAGTCTCAATGTCAGTGTGAAGTTATCGTTACTAAGATTCTGCCGCCAATCTTTAGGAGTCGGAGTCGGCCTACAGATTAGCCAGCCAGCCTGAGAGTAAAAACGTCTGAACCCCTCTCAGTAGTAACTAGGCATGTCACTAGAGAGATATTTATTGGACATTTAAAGCTATTCAACTTCTAATCACTTGTAATAACAGTGGTTTTTCTTGTGCTATTTCAGCTTATTAGATTCTCATTCTATACAGAATTATGGAAACCTAAATGCTAGACATTTTACGGGCCAAGTTGTTATCCATAGCACTTGGTAGCGTTCACAGTTGAAGGACCAGATTCAAGTACTATCTGAAATTTGCTTTTCTTTGGAAATATTTTTTCAATTCCTATGTTAATTGTTTGCAGGTTCTTCAGAACTATGAGTGTTTTGTTTGCCAGTGACCCTCCCCCGCCAGTCCCCCTGACCTCCATGTGGAGGTGACCTGGCCTGGTCGGTCACCACCAGTCCTAGGGAGGGCAGCAAGTCTGGGCAAGAGCAGCCTTGAACTGAGTGGGAAACCACCAATGGAACCAAGCGGACTCAATGTTTTAAGTGAAAAACAGCAACCTGGGGGAGGCCACGGCCTTGATGTCACAGAGTGACAAGCACTTTACTCCAGGGGTTTCTACAATGAGGTTATGCTAGTATAAAGAATTAAATATTCTAGGTTTGAAATAAGGAAAGAATAGACAAAACAGATTCATAACACTGGTTATAATGAGGCTCACAGAACTCGGTGAGGACCTCAACAGCATGAAAAAGACCCACTCAGAAATGAAGGAGACACTAATTGAAATAGAGAACAATTTACAGGGAAGCAGCAGGAGAGTGGATGAAGCCAAGAATCAAGTCAGTGATTTGGAACATAAGGAAGCAAAAAAAAGCAACCAGAACAAGAAGGAGAAAAAAGAACCCTAATAAACAAGGACCGTGTCAGCAGCCTGTGGGACTTCAAGGGGTCCAACATTCACGCCCTAGGGGCACCAGAAAGAGAAGATAAAGCAAGAAATTGGAAATCTGAAAAAATAATGAAAGAAAACTTCCCCAGTTTGGTGAAGGAAACAGACATGCAAGTCCAGGAAGCACAGAGTCCAAACAAGATGGATGCAAAGAGGCCCACTCCAAGGCACATCATAATTAAAATGCCAAAGGTTAAAGATAAAGAGAGGATCTTAAAAGCAGCCAGAGAAAATAAGTTAGTTACCTACAGGGGAGTTTCCATAAGACTGTCAGCTGATTTCTCAAAAGAAACTTTGCAGGCTGGGAGGGACTAGCAAGAAATATGCAAAGTCATTAAAAGCAGGGACCTACGGCCAAGATTGCTCTACCCAGAAAAGATATCATTTAGCATCAAAGGGCAGAAAAAGATCTTCCCAGATAAGAAAAAACTAAAGGGGTTCATCATCACTAAATCATTATTATATGAAATGTTAAAGGGACTTATTTAAGAAAAATAAGATCAAAATGATGAACCATAAAATGACAAAAAAAATACACGTCGATCAACAACTCAATCTAAAAACAAACTATGCAAACAAGAAGCGAGACAGAATCATGGTTATGGAGAGTGTTTTGGTGGTCGCCAGAATGGAGGGGCTAAGAGGGAATGAGTGAAGAGGTGAGGGGCTTAGGAAGCGCAGACATGTAGCTACGGAACAGCCATGGGGATGTAAAGTACAGCACAGGAAATGGAGTAGCCAAAGAAGTACACGTGACCCATGGACACGAGCGACGGTGGGGGATCGCCTAAGGGAGTGGGGGTTGCTGGGTGGAGGGGGGGAAATTGGGACACCTGTAATAGCATAATCAATAAAACATAATTTTTTAAAAAAGAAGTGGGATTGTCATGGTACTTTAGAAATTCTTCTTTGGAAGGCTCTCCAGTTTTTACATCTGCTAAAAAGTAGACTACAGTATCTCTCTCTCTCTTACACACACACACACGTCAGGAAGGGGAGAGATTGGTTTCAGGCCCCCGTCAGCTAGATCAGAGCTGGAATGAGACCCCAAATCTCACTCCCTGGAACCAGCCAACTGCTATTGCAGACCCAGGACAAGCCCAGGCTCACGATGGCTCGGTCACTGACCTGGGCGTTACTGTTTGGTGGGAGGCCACCGTCCCCCACAGAAGGACCAAGGAATGGCTTCTGCGCCCGTGAGACTCCCTGCCAGTGCCAGCCCGGGGTCCTTTCCTCACCTAAAATGAGGGTAGACCGGAGATCTCTGAGAAATGTTCAGCTCTAAAAACCCTGCTTCTCATCTCCCATTGTATGTTTCGTCTTGGAGTCTGAATTTTCGCTAGGTGGCAGGGTTCCTCCGTAACAGTGTGAAGGGACAGTCTGATGGAAGCCTGGGAACAGGGCACTTCAACGAAACTCCTTTTTCCCCCACAGTGAACATTTGAAGAAGAGCCGAGGGTAAAGAACAGCTACAAAGCCCAGGGGTCATGTATTTCCTAGATCCAGGTCCATTTATTGTAAATGTCAAACTGGGAATGAATCAAACATGTCATTGCAAACAATACCACAATCTAGCGCTAATATCAGATAAAAGTCTGCTTATTCTCATGCACTTTAAGATTTATTTCAGCTGGGTCCCAGCTGGATCACAAGCAGACCCCCCTCGAGCAAACCAGCAGCCCATGAAGCTAAGAAGTGAGCAATCTAATGGCAACAGAGTCACCTGAACGTTAAAAAGCGTTGTTAGGTGCGTTTCAAAGTTGCCTCTGGGTTACTCTCAGATTTTGAGGGTCTTTGAATCTATTCTGAGCACTTACCCAGGTAAGTACACATGAATGGCATAGAGCACCTGGATTTTTGCCTTTATTTGTCAAATCCTAAATGAATATTCTTTCAAACAGATTTTCATCGTACTTGAAAAATCACTGCCCCAAGTCGGCCTTCTCATGGAGGCTGCATTATAAATGCCAGTTCCAACACTGCCTGAGAGAGCGCAGGGCAGCGCGGCCAGGGGCTCTGCCCGCCTGCGCACCCCCTAGGCTAGGGGCACGGGCCAAACCGTCACCCGGCTGGGATTTCTAATGTCGCCTGCAAGACGTTCCCAAGTTTTCTGCAGGTTGTCAGAGAAGCTGATTAACTAGGCTTTTCTTCAGCTGAGAAGCATAACACATTTCCCCCTATCAATTGTTGGTTAAATAAGTACACACTCTTCTTTCTCCAAAGTTTCCTTTAAGCAAACAAACAAGCCCAACTTCCTGAGCAAAACGCAACGGCAGCGCCGAAACCGAGCTAGTCCACAGACTCGGGAATCAGAACCCCATCCACAGGCAGGTTGCTTCACGCCCCCGCCGCCGCTCCCCCACCCCACCCGCCACGGCGCGGCGGCGGGAGCCTCTCTGGGGACCCTACCTTGGCCACCCGCAGGGGCTGCTTCTGCTCCCTGCCGCCTTGCAGTCTGAAGCCCCAGGGCGCGCCTCCGGTCATGGAAACGCAGATGAACTCCCCCGTGCCCATCCTCTCCCTCTCAGCCAGGCCGCGCGCAGGGCTGGAGCGGAGCGCAGCGGAGCGAAGCCCGCGGCGGGCAGCGGAGGATGCTCGCTCGCCGGGGCGCCTGCCCAGAGCACCCGCAGGTCGCAGGGGACGAGGAGCCTGCGCCGCGCTCCTGGGCCCCACCGAGGGCGCGTCGGCGGGACCCAGCCCACTCCTGCGTCACGCGCCTTCGCTCGGCCCCGCGGCGGCGAAGGGCGGGCGGCGCGCTTCGGAAACAGGCCCCTGGCGGGGCAAGGGCGGGCGGCGAGCCAGCGATCTCCAACCCCAGCGGGAGGAATCCCAGCACTTTACAAACACAGGGCCCGCAGAGCTGGCATTTAATAATTCTACAAGTAGCAGAGGCCACGAGCGACGCCCTAACCTGGGATATCTCTAGCACCCAGCCACGGGAGGGTTAGCCTCTCTCCAGTAAGTGCCGCGAGAATCCCCACACTGATGCTTGAAGGACACAAAAGGAGCCGCCGCGGGTTTAATTACTGTTTTTCTAAGCTGTACTGTCTCCAGCCAGTGCAACTAATCCCTTAAGAAGAGGAAATAGAAGATAGCAGGGCGTTTATTATTTTTAAAGAACCTCCTGTTCTGAAGAGCAGTCTTCTGAACCATAGTATGTACACATCACATATATTATATGTAGCATGCGACATATGTGCGTACGGCTGGAGGAGACAGAATTTCCTCCCAGAAGCCACATTCTTGTAACTACACCTAATGCATGATTTGAAGTGTTTTAAGTTTAAGTTACGTAGTTCACTTGAAGATACTTGAATGGAATAGTCAGGCAGCCTGAGAAGAAATGTCAACTACGGGTTTCTTCTTTTCTTTTGTTGTTTTTTAAGATTTCATTTATTTTTAGAGAGCGGGGAAGGGAGGGAGAAAGAGGGAGAGAAACATCAATGTGTGGTTGCCTTATGTGCCCCCACGGGTCCCAGCCCGCAGCCCAGGCACGTGCCCTGACTGGGAATCAAACTGAGATGCCTCGGTTCGCAGGCCGGTGCTCAATCCACTGAGCCACAGCAGCCAGGGCAGGTTTCTTATTTTCATAATCTCTCATCATGTGCTCTGAATCTGGGTGGTCCAACATAAAAGTTGATTTTACGTGCGATCCCAAATATTTGAGTGTTTTAAATCTACGAAGATTACACAAATGGAGCATTTTTATTTTCCGTAACATTCATCCGCATGAAGACTCACTCAACCGCGGAGCCTGGGAACGGGAGCCTGTGTTCCGTGGAGCAGGGGCCACAGGGTCGTGAACGGCCCCTTTCTACCAGGAAACCCTTTCCTTGAGCGCAGGCGTACATGCACAGCCCACTCCACTCCGAAGCCGCGCGTGGCCTAGTGACGGCTGTGCTCATGTCTGTTCATCGGAAGAGAAGGAAAGGGCAGGGAGGGGGGAGATGCCATCGCAGTCCCTTTGAAGGTCACGAAAACCAAACAATCTGAAGCTTGATTCTCTTGAGAAAGCTGAACTGACTTTACCAAACTCTTTTAAAAAAAGACTTTTGCCAGTGACACCCTAAAGTATGAACTCTAGGAAGAAAAGAAAAAACTTTTTACATTGTTTCTTTCCCTTTCTTCAGGTCTCTGCTGCTCCTCAACCCGCCCCTGCCCAGCTCCTGACCCACACAGGGAAGAGCTCCCAGTGAGGCCTCGTGAGCTGCATGGCTTCTGCGTGGATGTGACTCTGCTCCCCGTGGAGGCTCCTCGCAGCCCCCCTCACACTGCAGCCTCCCCAGGGGTTCTCTCGTGCACCCGCAGGACTTAGCCTGCCCCCTCGAGCTCAGGCATCTGTCCCTAACTCTGGGCCCAACAGCCAATAAAACCGTTTCCATGGCGCTGTGTCACAGAAACCTAAAACTCGATATAGTCAAAACCAAGGTCATTATTCCCGCCCCCCCACCCTCCCGGTGCTGCTGCTTCTCCCGGGTTCCCCGTCTCAGGATAATGGGCTGGGTTGTTGCCTTTCTCTCTGTCTGGTTCCCTTTGACCCCGACTTAAATGTAAGTGAGGCGCTGAAGGCTGGGAGGGGGGTGGCCTCCCTGTGACCACTAGGGCAGCCAGGGACAGCTGCAAAGACCCCAGCCGTGACTGAATAGTGCCAATGACTATGCAAGGAAAGTAGCTGTCCGCGCTTCCTCTGCCGTCTGCCAGCTGCACGCCACCAATGCTTCTGCGGCCAGCCAGCTCTGTAGGCGGCCCAGGACCTCTGCGATGACGTCCAGGATTTGATGCTCCGGTGGAGACTGACACCACCACACACACAGCACTGAGCCAGTTGTTACCAGCACCACACTCCTCGGCTGGCCCTGGCACCCAGGCGGGAGCACCGAGACTGACTGTGGCCTGCCCAACACCCAGTGCGTGTCCTCGGAGCTGTGCCCAGCCTCAGGACTCGAGCACTTCCTTGTGCTCACCCCATCCCACTGCTGCAGCTGCCTTGGTCCCTTGGGGCCTCAGCACCCACTAGGTCGCCTCTCTGTCTCCACCTTGTTCCCACCCTGTCATTCTGGCCGCCTCAGGGGCGACGTTGCTGAAGTGCAGCTTCTGCCCTCTTTTCCGTGGCCTGATGTCTTCCCGGGCTCAGGACGGCCAACCCCCTTCCAGAGCTGACACTTCCCACCTCCCACTCCTCACTTGTTGTCCCACATCCTCTCTCAGCCTGGACCCTTCCACTCAGACACACGAAACCACCCTCCGTTTGTCCCTGGTTTGCAGAAAGCTCCAGCTGTTAAGGCTTTCTTCCAGGCCACACCCTGATCACCCGGAATCCCGACTCATTCCTGCAGCCTCAGGGCAGAGTCACCAGGCCACTCACAGGTCACCTGATGACCCCTTTTCATACCTCTGGCCTCAGGGCAGATGTCAGGCTCTCCAGGAAGCCTTTCCTGACCTGTCTGTGCCTGCGCCAGGGCCCCTTCCATACATGGCCTCCCCCACACTGCCCCTCACAGTCCGTGGTCTCGTAAACTGCCTGAATTATTAGTCCTGTCGGACGAGAGGCCATTTCTGACTTATGGGGCATTGTGTACCCAAGTCTCATCGTTCCTGACATCTTACTGGTGCTCCATTAACACCCGGAGAGTGAAAGGGTAGATAGGCCTCCCCAGAAAGAAGAAACAGAAGAGACCCAAAGCGTTCCCATTCCTTTTCCTCCTCTCCAGATCGTTTGATTTAGGGGAGTCTGTAAGCAGAGCAAGGTCCCTGACCACCCTGCCCCACTGGGTAGCAGCTCCCATGTGGGCAGCGTGGATGACTTGGCTTTCCAACCAGGTCAGCCGAAGTCATCTTTTCTCCTTAACAGAAATGAGCTCAGGAATGGGTACAAAAGCTGGGCCTCAGTCAAGGGCATTCCCCTGGCCGCAGTGGTTAATTCCCATATGGCCCAACCACAGGGAAGCTTGAGAGAGCTGTCGGGAGCAATACCACCCCCGTGGACTCTGCAGCGGCCAGCAGGGCAGCCAGTGTGAGGGTGGAACAGCTCTGTTGGGACAGGCAGCGTTTCCAGGGCTCCTGTCTTTCTGGGTGTGTCACCATGCAAGGCCCTGATGCTTCTGGCACTGAGCCATCTGCAACCTTGGGGAGGTAGTTACATCTCAATCAGGGACAAAGACCAAGTTTCCTCGCTGACTGTTAGCAAAAAAAAAACCCAAAACCCAAAAAACAAAAGATAAAAGCAATGGGTCACTAAGCTTAGTGTTCCTTAACTGCTCTGTGGCCACTGTGTCACCACCAGGTAGTCTGAAGAGGACAAAGTAACACAAGGTACTGTTGGCCGGGCCCTAGGCAATCAGGTCCTTTGTCCCTGGAGTCTCAGGTCTTCTTGCAGCACCCAGGGAGTTCTAATAAGGTAACTTAGTGGCTGGCGAGGAGGGTGAAATGAAACCCGAGATCACGAAAGTGAAGCTGAGATGCAGCCAGGGCCCTGGTTACGCACACACTCATCGGTACTTCATTTTATCTGTGGTGTCACGCGCGCACACCTGCATTTCATTTTATCTGTGGTGTCACGCACACACACCTGCGCTTCATTTTGTCTTTGGTGTCACGAGGTACACACCTGCGCTTCATTTTATCTGTGGTGTCACGAGGTACACACCTGCGCTTCATTTTATCTGTGGTGTCACGAGGTACACACCTGCGATTCATTTTAATCTGTGGTGTCACGAGGTACACACCTGCGATTCATTTTATCTGTGGTGTCATGAGGTACACACCTGCGCTTCATTTTATCTGTGGTATCACGCCTCACACATTTGCATTTCATTCTGTCTGTGGTGTCACGCGGCACACACCTGTGCTTCATTTTTCATATCTGTGATTAAGAATCAAGGCAAGAGCGAAGAGTTATTTTGTTAAGGATAAGAAAGTGACTTAGGGGGGTTTGAAAATGATCTTCTGGAAGGAACTCTGCTTCTACACCACTTAAAAGATTTAACAATGTATCAGATGCTCTGCTTTGAACTACCATTCATTCATTCACTTGGCCATTAAAAATAACACCGGCCTGCCTGGCAGACATTGCGGGCTCAGTTCCAGACCATCATAGTAACGTGAGTCGTGACCTCTTTGCAGGTGCGGAGACTTGCCCTCCATTTGCGAGAACGCAGCTCCGTGAAGCACGAGGGAAGCACGAGGGAGCGTGAGCAGCAGAGGAGCCTGGCCTGTAGCTGGGCCCTTTCCCAGCTGTGACAGTCTAAATTGGGAAGGGGTGTCGCAAACAAAAACACCCGGTGAGGGGCAGCTCCTTCTAGCTCACAGGTGGCAAACACAGGGCCCGTGGGCTGAACTCGGCCCCTCCACCTTGTTTCTACCCAGCAGCAGCACCCAGCTCTCACTTAAGAGTTAAGGAGTAGTTACATTTATAAAGTCCTAAAATTACATTCGGCCCTTTGAAGGCAGCCACGAGGCTGATGTGGCCCCCGGTGACAATGAGTTTGACACCCTGCTCTAGAATAACTTTGCGCTGGCCACCTGGGCTTGGCTGCTGCCTCTCTTTCTCTTTCTAAATCAATTTCACTCAAAGCATCATTATTTTCCAGGTGGAGCTAATGTCTGTGATCTCTTTATATGATTCAAAAACCTCGGAGTTCTTCACTATGAACGACAGCAGCATTTGGGGAAAATAAAGCACTGCAGGAAAAGGAATGGACACTGTAAAATTACGTGACACTTAGAATGACTAAAACTGGGATAACGTAGCATAATTTCAACATCCAAACCAAACCTCAGTCTTCTTTCCCTGGCGGCCACGAGAACCTGGTGCTCATCAGCTTATAAAAGCCAGCGGCAACACGCGTGAGCGAGTAGGGCAGACGCAGGCTCAGAAGGGGGGCAGGCTGCTGGTTGCAGAGGGGTACCTGGGGGATGGGGGAAAAGGGGCTGGGACGGAGGAGGGCAGGCTAGCAGTCACGGTGCAGATCCTTACAATGTCCTTAAGTCGGGGTCGTTAGCTGAGCAGGAACAGAAGGGGACAGCAGCGTCCCCAGGTCTGCAAGGCACACACTTGTGAAATGACTGTGCAAGGTGTCCCCAAAGAGAGAAAGCAAGGGAGGTGGTTAGTCCTGACTGGGAGGGCCGTGTGTCTGTGGGCGCCCAAGTAGCATGGACCACCCTGCTGCTGCCAGGAGGAATGACGAGGCCTCGGAGGGGAGCGGCTGCAGGGTCTTTGGAGGGAGGCTGTACCCTGAGAACAGAGCACCCCAGCCCTCTCCATACTCTGCAGCCACGTGCATGCCATGGACAGTTCAGTGACCGTAGGGACAGATGACCCAGGACCTGCTGCTCTGCTGAGTCCCAACACCTTCGCAAACACTGTGGGGAGGGAGCCCGAGACTGGCTTTGCCACCAGCCCAGGGAGATGGGAGACTAGAGTTGCAGGATAATGGATAAAACGATCTTCTCGAGCTAATTAACCAGATATTTATTCACTTTTGAGTTTGTCACTCACTCGTTCGTTCATTCAAAAGTCGCTGGAAAGCTGAGTGGGGGCAGCAATGAGCATCCCGCCGGCCCTGCTCTCCTGGGGCATGGGCTTCACTGAGAAGCAGGACAGTGGAGAAGTCAGCCCAGGAGCCCGGGGTTAAGAGGGCACCCGCTGGCTGGCCAGCCGCAGGGAGAGCCAGGACCAGCCCCATGGCACTGAGGCCCGAGGGATGGGCGGGTGCTGTTCAAAAAGCAGAGAGAGTGGGAGCAAAGGCAAGAATAAAGTCTGTAGGCACAAAGCCTTGAAGGGCAGCGTGGAAGTCCACACTCTTCACTGAGTCCAAGATGGAGTTAAGGGAGCGGGAGGCAGTGGGGGAGCCAACAGGCTCCAGGAACTGCTCCCAGATCGAGGGCAGAGAAAGGCCACGCAGGTCAAGGCCATTTCCCAGGCAACCCAGGCAGGGATTTCCCTGCATTTTGCTTCCCAGCACCACCCCTCAAGCCTGGCCTTCAGTCCTTCTAGAGCTGGCGTTTCCCTCCCCTTTCCGACTTTCCCACCTGGGTGATGATGCCAGCATCCCAGAGCTCTGACCCCAGGAGCCCTCTCTGGCCCTGAAAGTATGGCTCCCAGGTCTCCCACGTTTCTGTCTCCAATTGTCCTTCCCTTCTCTGCGTGACATGGCTAGTGGTCGCCAGGCTGGGGACAAGGCTGTCCCGCGGGGCAAAGCCCTTCTGTGCAATGATCTAAAATGCCTTCGGAAAAGCGTGCCGTCTTTAATTAAAAGGCAGGGTATTTTTTTAAATCAAAACATTGAAACGTTTGAGAAGGTCGTCTGTTCTGCCGGATATCTGTGCAAGTTTAAGGAAATGCATGAAAAGTGTTGACAGACACGGGACACTCCTGAGACGCAACAGTCTGCCCTCGCCATCAGAGGTGGTCACACTTATTAATGCATTGTACAAGTCCTAGAATCCCCCCAAAATGGGTCATTTGTAAAATCCAGAGCAAGTGTGTTGTGTTTGTTGAGGAATACAGTGTTTTAGCGATTGCAGGCAATTAAAAAAATGTGTGTGAAATCTGATGGTGCCAGTGCATGGAGATTTCAAGTAAAAATAAGTCCCTTCTTCGACACCTTTCCTCACGTAGTTTTGGGGTGTTTTTGAAGTCAGAGGGAGAGGAGTGGATCAGGCCCCTGGACTCTGGTCCTGTGAAGGATGCCGCAGTCTAAGTAAAGCAGGGCGGGCCTGACTTGGAGGAACTTTTCAGCCCAAAGAAGAACCAGATAATGGTCATTAAAACCCACTCCGCACCGCTCTTCCCAAACCCAACTTGTCGTGCTCGGCAACTCTTGAAACCCAGATGGTGGAGGGACACAAGATGCTTTGTTTTAAACCCCGCAAAGGAGAGACATGCTTTCTGGTTAGTGTAACCATTCATTTGACAAACAAGCCCTTTCGTTTCTTTACAAGATTGTTTTGGCTAAGGAACCCCTGGAATGTAAGTCATTAAAATTATGAAGAGCCCTCAGGAGACAAGTAAATAGGTGATAGACCCTACCCAGGTGCAACTCAAAATCATACGGTGACGTTTCAGACTTGTGAGCACCTGTGTTCAAAGACGGATAGACACGCAGTGTGGGAAGCGTACTCCTGTCTCAGTTAATGGAATGACACATGAGCACACTGTGAGACGCGAGATGCAGAGCGAGCTCCGGAGAGTGTGGTTAGAGATGAGGAGGTCAAACCGTGAGTGAGGATGATAAGGTTCTGGAGTGGAAGCTTACGGGTGGCCATGATCTCGGTACCCAAGGTACACAGGTATTATTTCAGTCCAAGGACCACTAATCTCAACAGCCCTGACCTAGCAAAAAATGGGCTTTCTTTGGCTTCTGAGTCCATCTGCAACCTGTGATGATGCCAATTACCTCCACCACGTGTGCAGTCATGGAAGGGGTGAGACAGGCAACCATTGCAAGGACTGCCTGGCTTTAAAGGGAACTACATACAATTCTCGTTATCAAAGATGACATTAGTAAGTGCATCAAATATAAATGATTATATTCTTCAGCCAAAATTCAAAGACAACATCTCCATGTGTGATACAAAAGGGTACACGTGGAACTGTTCATAGAAAGGTGAAGTGAACAACCATGTTTAATAAACACACTGGGCTTTTCAATTTTTAGGAATGACTACTCTGTACCGATGCATTTATTCACTTTGTCCTACTCTCCTTGTAAAAAATAGCACTTTTTTTAAAATATAGGTAGTGAAAGAGGCCATCTATGATTTAACAAAACAAAACTAGTAAGTGTAGCCAAGAATTGGTCTACACCCTTAAAGTTAAACCCCTTAGCATAAACCAGCCACACCATCTGACTTAACGCACAGTAATACAAACACAGTAACATGTTTTCAAAGAAAACAACTGAATCCACCTTGTATTTCTGGGTGAATCTGAGAAAATTTAAACATGAGGCACTCGGCTACAAACTATGAGATGCTAGAGGCAGAGCCTCTTGGTCCTTGCCTTCGAGGTGTCCGGATCTAGAGCGGGCCAGTCAACTGTGGCCCGAGGACCTCTGTCCCCCGTGGCAGCCGCTCCGCAGCCTCAGACGACACGTGCGAGGTGGTGCGGTTGTGGTCACACAACTTGATTCCAAGACGGGCGGGAGCTGGACTCGGCCCGAGGGCCAGGCTTGCTGGCGAGCCTGTTAGAATGAGGGGAAATCAGTAAAACGGAAGCAGTGACTCAAACATCGACAACCAAAGTTAGTTGTTTTTGACTCTGTCTGGACACTAGGGGACACCGTTCAGCAGGGAAAACTCCTGGCGAACGACCAGAAAAGCCCAATCGATGGCCTTAACCTCTGTTCAGAGACATCAGAAATGCTGAGCTCGCTGGGAGGAGGGGGCACTGGGATTCCGGAGGCAGGAGGTGAGAGAGCAGACTCTGCCTAGAGAGGCCAGCTGCTGGGGACCCGGGCCAGCAGGGCCTTTGCTGACCCCGTGTCCCTAGGGCAGCGGGGTAATTTTGTCTCCAGGGGACAGCTGACATTGTGGACCTTTCTGATTGTCGTGATTGTGGGAGTGGATGGCTGGCTACTGGCTGTTGGTGGACAGAGGCTGAGGACGCAGCTAAACATTCCACAGGGCACAGGGCAGCACCTGCCCCCAGAGAAAAATTCATTATCTGGCCGGAAGAACGACCCTGAGTACTATACGGTCAGAAAACCCTTTGGTTTTCAGCTGTGAGGGAAGTGCGAATTGTAAAGAAAGCAAGAGGAACGTTAGCAGAACGAGAAAGGACCACCACCTCTTGATTCTTGCAACCCTTTATCATGTGACTGTTTCTCCCCGAACTGCTTTTACAAGTAAAAGCAGCCACCCCCCCCAAAGCTGCCCACCTTCCTGAAAATAAATAAAACACTATAAGTGAATCTTAGTTATGATCTTATGACCAATGTTATTCAGATAAATGGTTCTGTTCTAGAAAAATCCATACAACTCTGTTCATACGAAAGCATCCTACTCAACCGGGAATCAAACACACACTCAAATATCCCATGGAGATTCAGAGCCTTTCTCCCAACTAATTTTCATGGCATGCTGATCTGTGCAGAGATTTAAACTGTTAGTGATTTCACAAACTACTTAAGACACTCAACTTCTTAAAAACCTGTCGTGTTTCCGGGCACCATATGCTTCTTTCCAGGCAGACCCAGAGATTCGCCCGCCTGAGGTCTGCCTGTCAAGTGCGATCCAATCCACCTCAACTCACAGCATCCTGGCTGACCTTTGTGGTCACCGTTCACTGACTGTACAGCCTGCACACCTATCACAACTCTCCTGGCCTCACCTTTTGGGGCGTTTTCTGGGGAACCGGCTGCTCTGTGTGGCGCTGCCGCCATCAGTCCTGGAAATGACGTGTTCTGAAGCCAAGATGTTCTTTGCAATTATAAAAACAAAGCCTGTATTTTGGTATATACTTGTAAAGAATGAACCTTTGAATAAAGAATTTTCATAGTTTTTAAAACAGTCAATTTGCATCCCTTTGTTAAAGCACCAGGTAGAATGAAAATAAGGGGAGCATGTCCATTAGTTTTGGACTGTTGAAGGCCCTGTGCTGCCCGTCTCCATGGTGACAATGGACCAAGAGGAAACACTGTTGTAGAAGATACAGGCTCAGAGAACCCGGGAGCCCACCTCAGTGTGCACGGGGCTCTGCCTGCCAGCGGCCCTGATCACCCCGGGCAGGTTTCCTAACCCTGCCCCACACGTCTGTGGGCATCTCAGAACCAGAGAGGTGCTAACCCCAGTGAACAGGAAGATACAGGATTGCTGACTTCAAAAAATAGTGACCAAGAACCACCAATGTGTTCAACCTTATGAGATGATCAAATAAATAAAGAGCACGCCCATCACAGGACATTTGTTGAGCACCTACTATGTGCCTTGCATGAAGTGCGAGGAGCTGGGGATAAAGGTGAATAAAACATGGTTCTCAGCCACAGACAGCCCGCAGGTTGGTCGTGGGACCAGGTATGAACGCAGATCACAACACCCAACACGATACTGCTGTAGACAGAGGCAGATCCATGATGTTAGGGTAGCTCAGAAGAGGACAAGAGGATGTTACCGGCAGTAGTGATGACAGGGTGCTCGTGGACCACTGCCACGTGAAGGAATGACACTAGAGCTGGGGAGAGAGGGGAGGGAAGCATGGAGAAAGGGAGACGGAGGCCAAGGGTGATGCAGGAAGGGGGAGAGAGACCCTAAAAGGCCCTACAGACAGAGGCAGGCATAAATCCAAGGACTGAGGGACTTGGCTGGAGAATGGAGACCTGCGGGGGCCCTGCTGGGTGTGACAGCTGAGGCTGGGAGTGGACTAGATCTGGTTGTAATGGGCCTTGGGCTGTGGTGCTTGATGTTGAAGGCAAAGAAAAGCCAACAAATGTTCTTGAAGAAGGAAATGAGAAGTGGAGGGCATTTGAGTGGTTATTTTATTTTTTGTTTTGTTATGTTTTGAATGCTGCTGTTCAGAGGTGTGTTTTAGAAAGTGACTCCGGCAAGAAAATAGATCAATATAACAAAGTGGAGAACGCAGAAACATATATGTACACACACACACACACACACGTATACACATGTCTATATGTACATGTTTCAGTAAAAGAAATGATAGTCCTTTTTATAAAAGGGTGCCAGAAAAATTGGATATAGTACTGCAAAAAATTAAACATGATTCCTATGTCCCGCAAAAATTAATTTGAAATGGATTCTGCTACAGGCTGAATGTTTTAGTCCCTCAAAATTAACACGCTGAACCCTACCTAGTCCGCGGCCCTACCACCCAGCCCCTTCCTGGCCGTGCACCTGCGTGCCCAGGCCCTTCGTGTGCACCAAACTGGACACTACTGCACAATGGGACCGGCGGTGGCATAACCGTGACGGCGGGAACTCGTCCTCCCAGACCACATTCCGAGGACCGCACGGCTGGTAGGAGCCTCCACCATGGGTCCAGTCGGGTCCATGGGGTCACCTCCCAGGCTGCCTCTGACATGGGGTAGCGTGTGTCAGACTCTCTCCAGCTCATGACTACAAAAGAGTGATGCTACAGAAAACCACCCCGATGACCGCGGGGCCAGCGGAATTCTGTCCCTGCATTGGGCACTGACCTGCACGTGCTCCCGACCTCAGTGCTGGAGGCTTCTGGTCGGCCAGGTCCTGCCACGTGCATGCCTGCCGCCTGGTGCCCCCTCTGCGAGTCTCCCTGCGCAACTGCTCTGGGGCGAGTGGAGTGTGGGGACAGGACCCAGAGGGCCCCAGAAAGGGAGGCAGTGGGGGCTCCAGAGGACAATGGCCCACACTCCTGCCACCAACACAGGGCCTGCAGTCAGCCTGGTGGCTGCAGACTTCTCCTAGCAGGTGCCACAGGCCGCTCGGGGCCTCCAGGTCCCGCCATAGCTCTTGGACCTATGGGGACAGGGGAGGGGCCTCTGCTTTCCCCAGTCAGAAGGTCACCTTAACTCTGGGCCAGCAAAACACGCTCCACGTTGACTTACAGCAGGAACATCTCCTCCCTTCACAAGGCAGCGCTAGGCCCCAGGGAAGCAACGGACTCTCCCAACTGTGCACACAGCTCGCCCGTGGCCGGCTCCGCCTCCCGCTGCTTAGTCTAGTGTGGGCACCCATCAGTTTGTCTGTGGTGGGTACACCCTGACCAGTAAAATGTACAAGTATCTTACTTAATCTTTAAAGCAGACGGATTTTAAAGTAGGATGATTTGTGTTAAGAAGCCCCCTGCCCCCCAAACCAGTGGCTGAAACAACAGAGTTTGTATTTCTCTTGCGTAACAGCTCAGAGGTGGACAGAGGTTCAAGAGGAGGTGGCTCTGCGCCCGGGGAAATCCGGGGTCCTGGGCTCTTTGCCATCAATCCTACAGGACAGTCTTCAGCTAGATGGTGGCCGTGGCCTGACTACCACGTCTCCACTCCGGCCCTCAGGAAGCTGAGAAGATCAGGATGAACAATGTGACGGCGAGACAAGAAAGCCGGCCGCTGGGTGTCCCCTCTATCGAGGGACGCGGAGGCTGTGGCCCCACACGGCTACACTCAGGAGCGCGTGTTCCAGGAAAAGTCAGCCACTGCTGCGGCTGATGTGACATTCCCAAACCTCAGTTTCTAGTATTTTATTTACAGCAAAAATATGGAATTGCATTATTTCTCCAGTTAATCACGTGGGTGAACTTGAGGGAAGGAATCAAAGTTGTTTTGTTAATGATCATCCACTCGAGCACTGACTTCAAGTAGATTGTTAGCACCTTTTGTGCTTCATCCCATCATTGTTTTAGTGAGTGACCAGGTGCTTTTTATTTCTCAATTCATCCCTAACAGCAAAAAGGAATATTTGTGATGGAGTACCACATAATAAGCTTTCAATATTTTGAAGGGGAGAGTACCTTCCTTATAAGCTATTTGTTGCACAGAAATTGGGTTTTATTCACCTCTTAAGTGCCTGCTCTCCTGCCTTCTTTCCTAAAATGAACAGAATCAGTGCACGGGGACATGGGGTCACATCTCATCCAAGTCCCCAGGAACAAGCTGAGGGAGGGGTAGGCGGTGCAGAGAGAACCACGGCAGCAGCGGCCACGGCTCCATGTCCCACTGGCGTTTACAGCAGGTGACAGGCCTGTGTCATTCCTCCTCAGATCTTAGCCAGGATCAAGAAAATCTGCAAAACCAAATGATTGGAGGACACGTTTCTGAGTAAAATCTCATGGAGACTTTGGGAAATAACTGTTTTCCGAACACCACGTTTTTATGAGGACTTGCCGCCTACGTGTAAGGAAACAACTTTGAAAAGTAAGTCAGCGTGTTCTTCCCCAGTTCAAATCCTGGAATGACTTTTGTTCTGCTCAGCGTGAAAACCAGACTCCTTACCGTAGACTGAAGGACCCAACACCATGTGCCCCCCTTGACCTCTTCCCTCTCCTTCAGCTTTCTCTCATTCCCTTGCCAGCTGCCTTCTCCAGGAACATTCTAGAAAATCTTCTTTCTGACATGGGGGCTTTTGGGGGCTCTGGCTTCTGACTGGAATGCTCTGTCCCCAGGTGATCTTCGGGGCTGACCCCATTGCCTTCCAGGCTTTGCTCAAACCTCACCTCTGTGAGCTGGGTTGGTCCAGGTCCCTGAGAAGCTGATGGCAATATAGAATTAGACACACCTGTTATTGGGGGACACACCTGTCCCCAACAGAGAGCAAAGGAAGAGGAGCAGGAGAGAAAGGCTTCAGGTTCCATGCGGAGCTGACACCTGGGAACAGAGGTGGGGGAGGGAGTGAGCAGGCCAGGTCGAACCAGAGGCTACAGGGAAGCTCTGGGGAAGCCTCAGCCGCAGGGGCCCCAGGGTGGCAGAAACCCTGTGACTGTGGTCCTCCCACCACGCTCGGGCTCGGTCCCTTAGTGGTTGGTGTTGAGCAGCTGAGAGTGTGTTTGCTTCAGGTTGCATTGCTTATGTGAGGTGCCCAAGAAAAATGAAAATGTGTATCCAGACAGAAACTTGCACATCGGCATTCAGAGCAGCATTGTCCCCGTACTTTTATTTGTGCTGATACATGCCCAACAAGGATGCGCGTTACAAACAGGCTGCCTCGGAGGAGTCTGTAGGACGCCATTCACGTGAAGTGCTCCAAACAGGCTCATCTGCACAGACTGAGAGTGGATCAGCGGCTGCCCAATGCTGCGGGATGCGAGGGCTGGGGCGAGGGTGGAGGGGAGAGCACGTTACGCCTCAAGTCAAAACCTGAAGTGACTTTTCTTTCACTCAGCGATGAGAATTGCTCTGAAATTGTGGTGATGGCTCCCTAACTCTGAATGTGTGAGACACCTTTGGGTGCACACTTCAAATGGGTGAGTTGTTAACTGTATCTCAATAAAGCCACTATTTAAAAGAAGGAAAAGAATGTCACTCCAGAAGCAGCTCGTTGTTGGGGCCGATGAACACTTGACCGCTAGTGTGACTGTCACCGGCTGCTACTCAGCAGGCCTTCCATACACCCTCCCCCACCCCACGGACCGGGGCCTTATTTCCGGTGCTTCCCGGTATTTAACATGGCTCAGGGCTCAGCCACTGCAATTATTTAAAATATGAAACTCTTCAAACTGTTTGTAGCTTTGGACTCAGAAGCCTCCAAACTACTTAAGTCACTGAACATCAGAGCTCTGGGTTTCCGGAAGCCACTTCCTGGGTGTTGTCAGGATGTCCCTTGTTTTTCTAGACAGCCTTTCGCGGAGCTGGCTGTCTGCGTTCTTCTCCTCGTCGCAGAGTTAGGACAGAAGGGCCCTGCAGAACACAGAGCCCCAGCACAGGGCTTTCTCTGTGACCTCACCTGGCAATGACGGTGTGGTGACGAGGATAACCAAGTTCATTAACATGGAAGGGCAGAGGCTGACTCCAGGTGGCAACAGGGCAGGTCAGACCAAGGCAGGCTGGGAATCCTGGCTGCCTCTTGGGTCTGGTGGAGGCCAGTGACCCGACCACAGGAATAAAGGCAGAAGGCTGTCACTTAGGGATCGGGCACTGGGGCCACCAGAGGGAAGCAGTACTGAAAACAAGTCTATTTCATAAGAAAAAGGTCTGTGGTTAGTAGGTCCAATCACCGGGGGAACTGTGTGATATAGTTAATATTGTAGTTATTTGAAATCTTGACATTAAGGCAGTCGTGGGAGGAAAAGACAGAGACAGTTCAGAGAGAGTAGCAAATGAGCAGTACCAGGGGAGAGTGTCAGGTGAAAAGACCTTTGGAATTGGGATCAGAAGGTATTTCCTCCCACTCGTGCTGAGAGCGGTCATTCTCATTTCCTGAGCCTCCGGGCGTCAACCTACAACACGACTGGTTGAACTCAGTCCTCACTGGACATGGACTTGAATATGCACATCTCCAAAATCTCCTCCAGCTTTAACCTTTCGGAGCTCACACCTTCCCTCTGGAACCACAAGTTATCCCGGTGTCCTGAAGCAAGGGGTGAAAATGAACTCACAAATTCAAATGGAGTGACTTTGGGGGAGGAGAAGCCACTCGTCACCACACGGTGTCCTTATTTCCAAATGATTGCTCTCCTGTGTGGTCACAGAGCTGGGATGTGGCAGTGCTTTTTATTGCGTTATAAGCTGTAGTGCTTCGACAGAGGCCAGAGCTTCCTGAACACTGTCAGATGTTTTCATCCCACTGAGAATCTAGAAACACATTTCAAACAAGATTTTCATTGTGGAGTTTCGAACCTGACCGGTGTAGACGCTGGATGTAGGCCGGGCATCACACCTTAGACTCTGGCAAAAGGAGGGTGGGCTGGCGACCGCTGGTCTTCGCCCGGCTGGTCTTCAGCCCAGAATGCCTGCGAAGCCCACGAACATTTCAGGGCAGTCTCATCCGCAGGCAAGCTTTTACAGAGGCATTTCATCAGTAAGGGGATGTGTCAAGCAGTTTGTACTTTCTTGTAGCCCAGAAGAAAGTATATTTTGAAAAGAACATTGGTCTGGTTTTACTTTTGTAAGTTTGATCCAAGTGGTAGCTATACTAAACCGAGGATGGACTGTGTGTGTGTGAGAGAGAGAGAGAGAGAAGTGGGGAGGGAGGCAGACACCAGGCAGATGGCCCTGAAAAGCTAGAGAGAGGTGTCAGTTCCAGGTCTCACAGGGGCGGCCCTTCTTTTCCCAGCTGTCTCGCAGCTCAATGAGCTAAGCCCGGGAGCGGTTGGGTGGCAAGCCTTGCGGCGGGCGGGGCCGGCCCTCCTGCTTCACAGACTGGGAACACGTAGGCGTTCGTTGAAGGAACACATGGAAGTCTAGCAGTCCCAGCTTCAGTGAAGATAGCTGCCCCCGTACTTTTCAGCTGGGACCTCTTTCTGGCCCCCTCCACAAGCCCCCCACCCCCGTCCCCGCCCCCGTTTTCCCGCGTCCAGACGGCCTCCTCCACGGTGGCTAAGCAGGCCAGGGCCTCCACCTCTGTGCTCCTGCCAGGTTCGCCCTAAACTGGGACCTCTCGGAGGTCCGGAATCGGGTGCCTCCTGCCCTGGCGGCGCAGCGCCTGCACTGTCACGGGGACTCCAGGGACACGTAAGGAGCCTGCGAGGGAAAGAATGAATGAACGGAGGGAGTACGCACTCCCTCCTCCATGGGCTCCGCCGTGGACCTGTTGCGCGGACTTAGCAACAGCGCTACAAAGCTGTGACCTGTTGGACGGAAACAAACAAACAAAACAGACAGGAAAGGTCAAAAGACAGAACAGGGAGCACCGGCAGCAGAAGCTCCGCAGGTCTGGGTGGGCGGTCCCGCCAGGGCCCCGCCCCATGGGCGTCTGCGCGCGTGCGCGGCGGGAGCGCGGCCCTGGGGGCCGCCCCGCGCCGGGAGCGCGGCCGGGAGTTTTGACGTGGCAGTTGCCAGCCGGGCTGAAGTCCGCGCGCAGCCAGCCTGTGGGGACAGCCGCCCTCGAAGGTGCGGCGCGAGCAGCTGGAGTCGGGGCGCCGGGCGCGGGCACCAGGAGCAGAGCCGGGCAGCGGCAGGTGACTCAGGTCCGTGCGGGACGCCGCCCGCACAGCCGGAGTGGGTACAGCTGGAGTGGGCGCAGGCGGCCTGGAGGGTGCGCGGGCGGGGACCCTCCGCTCTGCTCCGGGCCTGTCGTGCAGGGCAGGCTGGGGCTGGAGGGGGCGTGGGCGTTTCCCGCTCGGGCTCCGAGTCTGGGATGCTGAGCTGTTGCAGGGAGCCCAGGGCCACCGGCAGCGGTTCAGCTGTCCGCCCCCCTCGCCCCCCTCGCCCCCTTCACCCCCTTCACCCCCCGTCCTGGGAGGAGGGACGTTGGGAGCACTCACAGTAAAAACGCCTGCAAGCGCCGGGACCAGCCGACAGGGAGGCCAGCGGTCCAGGCTGGGGCGTGCACCTGGGCTGCACTCGGCCGAGCTGCCCTGCGTCCCGGAGCGGAGCGCTGGGTGGATGCTCCGCCTGCCTCGGCCAGGTGGCACCCCGCCATGTCGCCGCCGACTCAGGCTTCGGAACTCGGCCGCGCGAGGAAGTTCGACGTGGCCACTGGCCGCGTGAGGAAGCAGATTCCTCCGGAGCCGCGCCGAGGCACCGACTGCTTCCTGCGCGCGCGCGCGCTGCCATCCTGTCCCTCCGTCTCCGCGTCGCCCAGCAACAGGCGGCTGCGGGCGCTGCCCCCGCCGACTTCCCGAAGCTCGCAGTCGGAGCGGACGGAGCGCAGGCTGCCACGTCGCCCTCGGCGTGGGCGGGGGCTGCGGGCGACCCGCGCGCCAGCAGCCTCAGCGTCCTTTCCGCCCCGCCCCTCCCCTCCCCTCCACGGAGAAGGACGTGATTTTGTAATATTTTTACTTGGTTGCTTTGATTTTGGAAACACACTTTAATGGGAAAACGAAACCAAATGAAGAATGCCATTTCCTGAATACAGTTCTAGCTCAAGTCTTAGTAGGCATCGCCCACCTTTCTCTTCAAAAGTTGTCATCATAAACTGGCACAAGGAAGAGTGTTCCTGTAGTGGGTGAAGAAACTGGAGAGAAAGTGTAGACTCAGTGATTTGTCGCTGGAAAGGGGAACTGAGGCCCAGAGAGTCTCCAGCTCATTCCAAGGCCCACAGGCGGCTAAGTGTTGGCGGATTTGCAACGAAAAACCCATTTCTCTCGCCTGCGTTCAAAGCTTTTTCTGTCTTGCAAACATTTTTAAGAATAGTCAGTTCTATGAAATGCCTCTTATTTTCTGAACCTGGAAGCACAGAACCTTTGAACACATTGACGTTTCTGAGTAGAATCCGGACGGAGGTATTGTATTTGGGCGCCCGCCTGCCTAAATGCATGTGAAACCGGCGCTGTTTCTGAAGTCCACGCGCACGTGTTCATAGAGACGTGGTGTTTAAGACAGTCTCTCGTCTCCGCCTGAGAAACCACCACGCTCTCAAATGGTCGTTGGCTGTCACCTGGCTTGTGACTCATCGGCCAGATCCACCTCCTTATCTCGTGCTGTGTCCGTTGGACTATCGATTGCTCCCTGTGCTGACCGCCTGATTAAAACTAATTAGGATGGCACTGTAAAAACACCAGTTACGAAACATCTGGTTGCAGGCTAAGGGCATTCTGCCAGTCGGTAGGCTGGCACGTGATTATCGCCAGGGGCGAGGACTACAATGGGACCACGGAGGCCACGCAGGAGCGCGCACACTTCCAAAAGGCCACCCTGATCTCTTGGTCTGAGCCCACAAGGCGGTGGGCAGGTATTCGGGTTTCAGACCTGAGACTTGATGCCCAAAGGTGGGGCTGAGTCCCCGGGGTCCGTGTAGCCGTGCCTGGAGCTTTCTAGGGGTGACGCCACGATAACGGCGCTCTCCACTCAGCAGCGGAAATGGTTAACAGCGCTCACGTTTCTAATCACGTCGAGTGGCTCGGCTCCCCTTGCTGACGGTGACCTCTCTTCTGTTACAGGGCTCTCTCGTGGAAGTCCCTCTTGGAATGAGATTTTCATCATGAGTCAACAAGGTTATGTGGCGGCGCCCCCCTATTCCCAGTCCCAGACGGGGATGGGCCTTTCTCCGCCGCATTACGGCCACTATGGGGACCCATCTCCCGCAGGTGCGCCCCCAGGTAAGGCACGTTGCTCTGACTTGTGTGTGATTGCTGGCCTCTCAGGCTCAAGGGCCTGGGTCTCCTAAGAGAGGCTTTGGGAGCGTGGCGTGGAGTGGCCACTGCAGGGGCGGTGGCTCAAGGTTACGGGACCACTTGGAAAAGGCTATCAGGCAAGAAGCTTGCATCAGCTGTTCGGTTATTGCGTGAGATGCCACGCGTTGGGCTTTTTAATGCGGGTTTGAACAAAGAGGGCTCCTGGGTGTTTCATCTTAGACTCACTCTCAGTCCGTGGTGTGATGTCGTTGTAAGCACTGAAGAAGACACAGACTTGACACGTGTGCTGAGGCGGGCTTGGCAATGATATCGTCAGCTCGATTCTGACATTGGAGAAACATCATTAGGTTAGCCCACTGAAGATTCCTCAGTGAGAATAACAGGATGAACATGGCCTTGCCCTGGAATGACCGTCGACCAGTCCTGATTGCTTTGAAATAGGGTACCCGCAGGGAATGCCTTCAGGGGCAAAAGTGTGGGGAGAGGGGAGTAATGGGGTGGGACCACTATTGCTCTGGTGACAGTCACACCAGGAAGCCACCCCGCTTTATCAAGGGGTTGCTCCGCGAGACCAGGTGTCATAGGCTCGGAATGGCTTGCTTCAGGCCTGCTGGTCCCAAATTCCCTGGAAGTGTTTGAGTTGTTGGTGCTTCTGGGAGAATGCTGAGGAATGCAGCCCAAATCCTTGGGGGAAATGTGCTTCGTCGGCACCTGTGAGTGTCCCTTGGGGCTCACGAGGCCTGACTGGACAGGGAGGGTCCGAGCTGTGCTGGGTGCAATGGCAGGCGTGCAGGGTGGAGTCAGGGAGGCCCGTGGGAGTGGCTTCCCACTTGTGCTGCAGAAGACGCTCCGAGACGGAGAGTCCCGGGGGGAAGACCCCCCCAGCAGTCAGCGCACCCCTCATTTCAGGAGAAAGCCTCTGGATGAGGTACCCTCGTCGGGCCCAGCACCAGTGCGTCCCTTTCCAGTCACAGTCTCGACTCTCTGGGTCCTTCAGGAACCTTTAACCACCTTTCTCAAGTTCCTCTCTGTCTGCTGGCTCTTTACCCCTCAGGTTTATGGGGAACGATCATTATACACATTACTGAGTGCTCACCACGTATCAAAGCTGGTCCCAACAACTTCGTGTGCCTTATCTTATCTCATGTGCATACAGTGCTACACAGTAGATGTTTAGTCCCAAGCTGCAGCCAAGAAAGCTGAGTGTCCGGTGCACTGTGACCTGTCCGAGGTCACAGGGCGGGTGGAGAGGCCAGATTCATACCCAGGGCCCTCCAGAGCGTGCTGGGGAACTCCACTGCACACCGTAGTGTGACACTCGGCCTGACCCCCCTTCTTTCCTCTCTTCACAGCCATCTGCTTAAACGGGTGTCCGCGTCCCCCAGGGCCTCTGCACCCTTGCCCCTTATTGCTCTGTGGCTCAGGGTTGTCCCCATTCCACAGCTTGGATGCTGTCCACTGTCCCCTTCTCCCACCAGGCCGTCGGTGGCCTCTGACTCCGGAATGCAGTCCAGTCACTGGCCTACCTACTCTGGAGTCCGGCACTGGTCATCGCTTCGTTTGTTCAAAACCCTCTTCTCTTGTGGTTTCAGTGACACGACCCTTTGTTGCTTTTCTTGGTGGCTGTCTGGACACATCTTTCTAAGGGGCCCCCGCCTTCTCGGTGACTGTGAGGTGTCGCTGCTTCTCCTTTGTCGTGCCTTCGCCCTCGTTCCTCTTGCTCTGGTCCCCCGGGCGTGCGGCTCCATGCTGTGTGAAGGGCTGTCTCTCAGCGCACAGGTCTCGCTTCTGCTCCCCACCTCCGTTTCGGCCGCGTGCTGACGCAGGCACATCACACGCGTCGCGCCCGGGCCGTTCACACTTTAAAACAACCACCCTGTGCCAGCGCCCTGCCCTCACTCACTGGTAGCATCTTCCCTTCATGCAAATAAGAAACTTCCACAATTTAAAAAGCCTCTCCCCTTTGCCTTCTCCAGCCCAGTTGGTCCCCCAAAGGCTTCTGGATAATTGTCAACATCTTTCCCACCTGCGGCGCCCTCGCTCCCCTCCTGTCACCCTTCTGGCCTGCCACCCATCTCACTGGATTACCCAAGCGGTCCCTCGCCCATCGCCTTCTCTCCAGCACTGCGTCCCTGCCAGCCATCCGGTCCTGGGTGGCACGTGTTCTATACCAAACCCAGTGCCGACCTTCTTTGCCTTAAAACCTCGTGTGGCTTCCCATTGCCGGGCTCAGTGCAAGCTCCCCAGCCCTTCATTGTTGGCCATTTCCTTTTTTTGGCTCATCTGCCCCTCCCGCACTGTCATTGCGGTGACCCTGAGCTACACGTCCTTTGGAGACCGGTTTGCCCTCATGCCCGACCGTAGTCCACTCTACCAGGCAGCCAGTCCAAGCCTCCGCCCTGCCCTGGCAGGGTCTGCCCTCGCACCCGCCTTCAGGCAGTTCCCGTGCGACACTGGTGGGCTCATCTGCCCACAGTCCTTCCCCAGGCTCATCGTGAACCCTCTGTGCCCCCGAGCTCTCCTGACACTGGTGCCGGGCCCAGCATCCACCACACCGCGTGGCGATGGCCAGGCCTGGAGCAGAGAGCACCGATAAACGTTCACTCCTGCTGCTGCACTGCTCAGCCACACACACACACCCTGGCGTTCACCAGAGTTTAAAAACCATCTCTGTTGGAAGAAATCCCTCCTGCCTCAGCTCTTTTTCCGCGTTTAGTTCTAGGCGGACACCGGCGTCAGGCTCTGTGTGCAGGCTTTCTGTAAGTTGTGCCGCCTCTGAATCAGCCGAGCCGTTATTTCTTCGTGCTCGGTACCCTCACCTCTCTCCACCTTCAGGCATCACGTGCCTTTTTCCTGGCCCTCGGTGCTGCTTCTTTTGCTCATCTGGCAGACAAGGCAGCCTAGCTGTGGCTCCTTGCAGGACCGGGCAGTGCCGGCTTTGCTGAGGTTTCTCCCGTGTGCACCTGCACCTGAGCCTGCGGGCACTGCCGGTGCTCAGGGCTCCCAGTGGAGCAGGCTTCCTGAGGGACAGTGTGCTCCAGGCGGAGGAGCAGTGACGGCAGGACACCTGTTGTCAGCCCCCACACTGACTGGCGGGACCTGTGTTAAGCAGGCTGACGGTGGCAGTGCAGGGGAGCCCTGGCAGCAGGAGTGGGGGGTGGCATGGTGGCCCAGGGCAGGGGCACCGGGCCAGACTTAGGGGGGTGACCCAAAGGTGAGGGAAAACTGGCCAGGTCGGGGGGCAGCTCATGGGTGGGGATGTGGAAGCAGCCATTCAGGGGACTTGTGGGGGGCAGGACAGTGTGGCTGGGGTGTCCAGTGCAGCCACAAGAGGCGCCTGGAGTAGAAGTGGGGTTGTCTGAAGCCTTCGTTCCGGGTTTACTGTGAGGGCAGCATTATGGTGTGGAAGCACGTTAGCTGGGAGGGGCGCCCTCCGCACTGGAAGGCGGGAGCAGCGACTGACTGGGCATGGTGCCTTCAGGAGCTGGCAGCTCAGCCTCAGCTCTCCAACGCTGGGCCCAGAGGTCTTCACCGTGGGGCTGCGCTGTGCACCATAGGGCACTTCACTGCATCCGTGGGGCCTGCCCAGTGTCCACTCAGCTTCCAGCTGTAGCAACCAAAAACCTTAGATGTTATCGAACGTCCCTTCAGGGACAAAGCCACAGGCTGAGGACCACTGGCCAGGAAGCCGAGAGGCGAGAACCACTGGTGCCCTGGGCCCAGGCTGGGCTGGGCAGGGTGAGGCTCCACATGGAGCGAGCTTCTGCAGGTACCTGCCCTGAATAGTGCCCCAGGACGCAGCGGTTCTCACGAGCTCATGTGTGTTTATTCTAGATACACATTTTCTCACAAACAGGTTTTAATTTTGGGTTCAGTGTGTCAGATTCAGGGCCAAATCCGAGGGACGCTCTTCTGTGATATTTGCTGATGGCAGAGATCACTCCCACAGAGGGGCTTGTTAACAGGCAGCAGGACGCCACGAAGGTCTCAGAGGGAGCCCACCTGGGAACCGGGCAGGGCACCCCCACAGGGCTCCTGTGCAGCAGCCCCTACCTCTCAACCAGAGAGCCGGGTCTCTGCCCGGCAGGGTGCCCAGGCCACCCGTAGCGGTGGTGGCAGCTGGTTTGCCAGGGAGCCCGGAGCACAGGCTCTGTCTGCCCTGCTCAGGACCCTGCGCAGGTGCCAGCGGGAAAAGCTGGCCCTGGTCTTGAGTGAGCCCGTCTGTGACATCTGGCCTGGTGTGAAAGGCTGGCTCGTGGTTTGGTGTTTTCTTTGGCAAAAGCACCTTTGGCTCTGTCTCATGGTCCAGTTTTCCTTTCCTGGTAAAGTTCTGGTGCTGCTCTACAGAGACTCAACATCTCTTCATCTCTGATCACTTTCAAATGCTAGTAGTGTGGCCGGGCGCCAGCTGTGTCTGCAGATAGCACTGCACCTCCCTCCCTTTGCCCTGAGGACAAAGGCCAAAGGGCACCCAGGACTTGGCAGTCTGACCCCAGCCAACCTGGACAACCCTTGCTCGGGCTGGTCCCCACCCACAGGGCCTCATCACGCCCTGCTCTTCCCCAGCCCTGCTGCAGCGTTGCTTCGGCCTGATGCCCCATCCTGTCTCCACACATTCCCCCCGCAGTCCTTCCTTTGTGCTAATCCCGTTCAGCAGAGGAGTCAGGGTGTCCAGCTGCCGAGAGAGTGGTGCTAGCCGTTTGTCCCTGTTTATCTCTTCCATGGGGCCCAGGACCTCAAAGGCACAGTGAGGGCAGGCCGAGCAAGGATGAGTCAGAGCCATCGCTATCCAGTCGGTTTCCAAACATGAAAGGTAAAGGGCGTGTTAGCAAACTGGTGCATGAGACAGTTCTGCCTGAGCGTAGAGCACTGGGCTCTTGTTTGCATTCAGAGACAGGAGATTACTAACATGTGCACAGCGCCCATGCACAGGGGCACCCAGACACACACAGGGACACTCAGGCATGCACAGGGACACCCAGGCATGCACAGGGATGCACAGGGACACCCAGGCACGCACAGGGACGCACAGGGGCACCCAGGCACACCCAGGCATGCACAGGGATGCACAGGGACACCCAGACATGCACAGGGACACCCAGGCATGCATAGGGACACACAGGGACACCTAGGCACGCACAGGGACACCCAGGCACACACAGGGACACCCAGACATGCACAGGGACACTCAGGCATGCACAGGGCACCCAGGCACACACAGGGATACACAGGGACACCCAGGCACGCACAGGGACACCCAGGCACGAGCAGCTCCGAGACCCGGTGTTTCATGCTCCAGACGCATGTCTGGGGGCTGTTTGATAAGTTTCCGTTTCTGTCCTTTCTTCCTTCCTCGTGTAATTAGTCACTCTTTCAGTGTTGTGCATTTTCTACTTTTGTCCAAAGGCTTTGAAAGTGAAAACACGAGTATGTGTGTACTTATGGTGTCCGTGTGCTAGCATGTAGACCCCTGAAAGAGGAGGGTGGGGGCAGGGCGGGGGCAGGGCCTTGGAAGGGGCGCTGGGACTTGCTGAGAGGTCACCTTGCTGCCCGAGACCCTGAGTGGGCGCTCTTGGGCCCCCCGCTCCCCCGAGTTCTCAGAACAGCCTTCAGAGGTGCAGCAGGGCCAAGTCCAGGCCTGAAGGGTTCACGTGTCTCCTTGGGGTCACAGCTGTTAAGCGGTGGGGGGACCCCGACCCATCTGAGGTTGCAAGCCTCACACTTTCTCATTAGCTGGGTTTGGGGTTTAGAACTTTACGTAAAATGTAGTATTATAAGAGTCATGCTTTCAGTTTTGTTTTAGGTATGTGAGAAATTGCAAACTAAGACTGTGACTGTAAAGTCACTACCAGATTTTCTGTAACTTTGAGGAGTCCCGGTTTAGGAGAAGACACTTGTGTGAAAGTTGGGGTGTTGCTCTGGAGCCCTGCCCCTGCCCCCGCCCCTGCACTGGCTGTGTTGTGTTCTGCATCACCCAGCATCCAAACATGCGCTCTGGGATGTCTTGTGATGGCAATGTGAGGAACTCCTCCTGGGCACTGGGCACTGCAGGGTTTGGGGTGCACGTCCCAGAGGGGCTGAGGGCAGGGAGGAGGGGCTGAGTGGGGAACACCACTGCAAGGTCTGATGCAGGACGGAGTGGGCACAGTGCACACACACAAGATGTGTGTTCCCTTCTTGTCCTTTTCCAAGGCGAACAGGGTGTCCAGGTGCTCTAGTGTGGGCGAGGTCCTCCAAGATAAGGGTCTTGCCCAGCCCGCAGCTCCTCCCTGGGAAAGAGAAACTGCCTGAGGGCAGGTCCGCAGGGAACCTGACAGCCTTCTCTGCTGGAGAAGAGCGGCTCATAAGTGAAGCCTCAGCCACGCCCCAAGCCCCCAGCACCCCCTGTGAGCGACTGCAGGCCTGAGCCACTGGTCCCCGGCTTTTGTTGCCAGGTGTTTGGGTCCTGGAACAACGACCGACCCCGAAGGCTGGGCTGTGACCTGTTGGAGAAACACAGGCGCCCCGCTCCCGCTCTGCTCCCCCATGTGTAACCTGCGTGCAGGCATTTTCAGAGGGCCGCGCTCGTGGTTAGGTTAGGACACTTTGTCTTCCCCTGGTGTTCCCCCCGGACCCATTTCCTGCTCTCCAGTTGCATCTTCGCTGTGTGTCCTAGACCCTTGTGTGGTGGCGTGCTGTGTTGCAGATTGGTTTGGCATGCACACGGCTCCTTTCCTGTCTGCTCTCTGCCAGGACGGTGGTCAAGCGGCTGCAAACAGCCAGGCGTCCCCAGACCGGTGATGGCTGCAGGACCCCCTGTCCCCCACCCCTTTCCTCCCCACCCTCTTGCTCCAATTTGCCACCTGCTGTCTTGGCACTGCCATCCTCTTCTGAATCGTGCCTTCCCTTGCAGGTATGATGAAGCCAGCAGTGCCTCTGGGGGCCGCCCCTGGTGGGGTGTTGCCCCCAGGCCCCCCGCCTCCTGGACCCCACCAGCTTGGCCAGAACGGAGCTCCTGCCCAGGGTCCCCTCCCCCAGAGGTGAGTGAGGTAGATTCCAGCCCTCTTGTCTGTGCTACCGCCTGTCTCTCCGGTCCCTTGTACACTTGCTTGTTTGTTGGTTGAAAGTCCCCCTCTGGATCAGCCACATCCTTGAAAGGACCTCCCAGAAAACTGCCCCATGATACAGAGAGGTTAGAAAAGTCGGGGGGAAACCAATCCTAGTTCGAACAAAAACCTGTGGAGTCACCGTGTCAGCACCAGAGGCTTCACTGTTGGGCCACATTCCTCCTCTTTCAGCTTTGCATTAGTCTCTCGTGCCCTCCGGTGTCTACGGCCCGAGTTCCCCAGCACAATCTGACCCCCTAGTCTCTTGGTTCCTTCACGGAACTGAGCTCAGAGCCAGTCCAGTCGGTGCTTGATGAATAGTTTAAAAATTAAATCAGACGGTGGCTCACAGAGAGGAGCGGATGTGACGTCCAGGGAGGGACTCTCAAGAGGCAGGAGGCAGCGAAAACGGCAGCGGCGGGAGAGCTGCGTTTGTGTGTGCAGCAGACTAAGGAAGGCCACGTGGGGGGAGGCCCGAGAGGCCCAGGCAGGACTGTCCTGGGGGGAGGGAGCCTGCATTGTCACACCTTCCCTGCCCGAAACCCCACTGCCATCTTTCCCATGAGGGGCTGCTGTGCAGAATCTGCAGCCTGCAGAGGTGCTCACAGTGGGCTTTCTCCTCGGATCGGACAGAGGCTGCTCTCTCCCAGGTTCTCTCCCAGGCTGCTCAGCTGCATGGTTGGGGTTGTGGGGCAGGAGAACCCCCAGTGTGCGCCTGGACCCTGGTGTAGCCAGTCAGTCACCCTGCCAAGGGACCCTCCGTCCCTGCTGTTCGTCGAGTGAGCCCTTGGACAGGGCCTTGCTGAGGGTGCCACTTCCTGGCTCCCGCGTGTCTGATGGTGTTGGCCAGTGAGGGGGCAGCTGAAGGCGAACGCAGGATGAGTCTGTGTCATTCACACGGGGCTGCCCTTTGAGGAAGGGGCAGAGGGCAGAGGGCAGACCTGAGGCCTGACCTGCTGCCCCTTGTTGGGAGGCCTTAGCTGAGAGCAGAAAGACAGACCCAGCAAGCCTCTTCTGGTTGAAGCTGTTAACTCACTGGGGGACACTGTTGACACTCCTGGGTGTCCAGGCCTCAGTCCCCTGCCTTGTCACATCAGGAGACAAAACGCTCTGCCCAGAGGATGGGGAGGGGTCTGGAGAAATCCGCTGTGTGAACTACTGCGTCTCAGATGTTGTTTTTCCAGAAGAAATGCAACACTCGACAGTGGCTTTGAGGTTAACAGAAGGTCTGGGTCACTGGCATTAGCCCGGACAGAGTGGCCCTTGTGGTTTGTTCACCTGCGTCAGGTGTCTGGAGCTTGGTGAATGTGGGCTCTGCGGGCAGGCAGCCCCGGGTGGGCGTGGGGCTGTGAGCGCAGGACCGCCTCTGGCAGGGGCAGCTGCGTGCGCTCCGGAGTCAGGACGTGCTGGCGGCTTTGGCTCGGACAGTGGCCAGCCGGACAGGCGCTTTCCCGCGAGCCTCGGTTCCCTCCTCCCACCCGGCTGTAGTCGGTTTGGCGGGGCGGGGGAGAAAGGGGGTGGAGTGCATGGGCAGAGCCCTGTGCGGTGCCCTGTGCGGTGCCCAGTGCCGGCAGGACTCCTGCGCGGCAACAGCCACTGGCGCTGTCTCCGGCGATGGACACTGTGTCCTCCGGGGCTTCCGTTCCCACTGGCCCAGGCCGCACCGGGACCACTGTAAGTGCGGGTCCCAGCGCAGCGCTGTGGACTCCGCCCCTCCGCCCACTGTGCCCTCGCTCCCCCGGGACTGTGAGTGGAAACGGGTTGGAAATGGGGCGGAAATGAAAAAGTCGGGCAAAGTCTGGGATGCAGGCCGAGCCCCTGTGGTTGCCAGAGTGCTGCTCCGTGGCTCGTTTTGAGCTCACCCAAGAATGCGGGAGACTTAGCATGGAGCTTGGTCCCCACCAGACGGGCTGGCTTGATGTTACCGCTCACTGAACGGCTCTCATGCACAAAACCGCGATGTCATCGAGTGTCCTTCCTCCTGTCCCAGGTTCGCAGGGCCTCCGCCTGTCAGCAGCGCGGCACCCGCCTACGCCCCGTACGCACCCACCGCCCCGCCGTCGTTCCCGAGTCCCGGGGCCGCCGCGCCTGTCTCCCAGCTGGGCGCGCAGCTCCAGGCCATGCACGTCGGCAGCGGCGGTAACTCCCTTTCTGCACCATCTCTGTGGGCCTGGGCCCTGGGCACTGTCCATGGGGCAGTCTCTTCCTTTCCCCAAGAGACTAACTGGCACACCGCATTGAAGTCGGTTTGGGGACATTTGTACATTACTTGTCTGTGTTGTGTAAGGCTGTAATTAATTTCTCCCTGATCATGCTGTTATTTATCTCAGGGTAATTGAAGGACCCTCAGAATACTAACGTTCAACAGTAGAACAATAGAAATCAAAAAGTGCCAATGTCACAAACAAAGATTAGAACCAGGGAATTATTTTAGGAAACATGAGGGCCGTGTCAGCCTTGTGCTGTTCTTTGGGGCCTAAACAAGAGGTAGAACCCTCCTTGTTTCACAGGGTGCCCAATGCTGCGTTCAGAGTGGGGACCCAGAGGCCACGGGGACAGCTGTGGGAGGGAGATGGGTTCAGGGCCGTGTGACATCTGTGAAGAGCCGGGGACCCCGGGGTCGTGGACGCCCACTCCCAATGCCAGCAGTCAGCCCTTTGTCTTCATGAAGAGTGTTTCCATCACTCACTGTTTTTTTAGAACTGTCAGTAGAAACCCCCTGAGTATTTCCTCTCTCTCCCTCACTGATTCCAAAATAGGTAAGTCCCCAGCGAAGCAACTCAGTTTCTCATAATCAGATAAAGGACAAAGAATCCGGCCTCACAGCCGTTTCCCAGACGGCAGGAAACCCTGTCGGTAGCCGGTCCCGTCTCCCTGGGACTTTCTCCCTGGCTCTGGAGTCCCCTTGACCAGGACAAGCACAGGGCGCAGGTGACTTACTGAGCGTGCGTTACCACGATAGCGCCCACCACATGACGTGTGGTTCCATGTGTGCCACACGATGACATGTTCCATGTATGCCACATGATGCACTCCATGTGCACACCACACGATGGCATGTTCCATGTGTGCCACATGGCATGTTACATGTGTGTCACATGATGACACGTTCCATGTGACTTTTAGATTATCGGCCAGATACAGTTTCTCAGCTGACGGCCTGTGTCATGTGAAGTCCACGCGTCCGAGTTAGAATTTACCCTTTTCTCACTGAAATTATTAATGTTGCTTTTACCCTTTAAAGAGTTCCCGGAACAAAAGGCCCCACATGGTATTTGTATCACTCTCTGAACGAAGGTTCCATCCCGTGGCAAATGGAAACCACTGGATCTGGACGGGCGCCTCCTGCTCTGGATCAGGGAGTGTCCCTCCCGCAGGCTTTACAGGGGTCAGAGAGTGGGTGTGGGTGACCGGTCTTCTTTCTCGCACAGGTTCGGGCATGGCGCCCCCCAGCCAGGGGCCCCCGGGCCCTCCTCGACCTCCGCAGCCGTCCATCCTGCAGCCTGGGTCACAGGTCCTCCCGCCACCACCCACTGCGCTGAACGGCCCTGGCGCCCCTCCCTTGCCTCCACCAGGGCACAGGCAGGGCGGGCTCCCTGGGCCTGCTCCTCCGAGTGCCCAGCTCCAGCCCCCGCCTCTGCCAGGACAGGCCCCGAGCTCCGGATATGCCCCACAGCAGGGTAAGGCAGGCAGGGCTAACAGCATGGCCTGGGGCCACGTAGGGCCACCCTTACTGACAGACCCGCCTGGTCCCTGTTACTGGGCGCTGTCCCTCACTTTTAAGGAAGGGAACTTTTTGAACAGTAGGAAGGGAGCCGGGGATGGTCATACACAACCCCCTGCCTACGGGAAGGGGTGAAAACGCAGCATACCTGACCAGCCAGCATGGCGTTGTCTGTGAGTCCCACGTCAGGGTTTGGGTTATAGTCGTTGTCTGTAAATCATTTTCCAAACAGCCAACTACGGCCCCCAGATGCCAGGGCCGCAGCTCGCGTACCCGGGGGGCTTCCCAGCGGGGCCTGCGCAGATGGCCGGTCCACCCACACCCCAGAGGAAGCTGGACCCCGACGCTGTGCCCAGCCCAGTAAGTGCCCCCTTGCCCCTCCCCGCAAAGGGCCGCTCTGCACCGTGGCTCTCAGACACTCTCCTGTGTGCTCACCTCTCCCCGTCCCTCACAGTGGACACCCGCGCGCATCACACAGAGGAGCCTCCCCTTCCTGTGTGTGTCTGGGGCCGATAGGGTTAGGGCACACTAGGCTCTCCAGGCAGATTTTTCTTTGACATTCTGTCAACTTGTCTTATTGATCAGATCCAGGTGATCGAGAATGACCGTGCCACCAGAGGGGGACAAGTGTACGTCACCAGCACCAGAGGCCAGGTCCCTCCACTGGTCACCACCGACTACGTGGTGCAAGATCAAGGTACCTGCACTCTCGGTCGTGGCTTGACTGAGGCTTTTCGATTTTGCGCCCTGTTATTAAGCCCGTCCACTGGTGCCCTTCATAATGACTTCGCTGATGGGGGCCTCCTGGTAGTTGCTTCTGTGGATCCGTGTCTGCCGGCCCACGGAGCACCAATGCAGGACGGGGCTTTGGGGTCCGGCCACGTCACTCACTCTCTGTGCGTGTGACCCGAGTTGGTGCTGGAGCTCTCCAGCCTCGGTCTCCCCGCACCATGCTGGCACCCAGCGCCTGGTGCGCTGGGAGAATGAATTCACGCAGCGCACAGAAGGCATTTAGCACCGAGCACCTCACAGAGTAAATATGTCATCAGTCACTCACGGACAGAAGGAACTGTCAGCTGAAGTCTAGCATTTCTGGTGCCATGTGGCCCGAGTCCGTCTCAGGAGGTCCTGTATCCTCCCTGATGGGGGAGCGCGGGCTCCTGCCCCCTGCCTTGTCCTAGTGACGGCACCGGGACCTGGCGGGGCGGCAGGAACAGAGCGGCAGGGGCCGGAGTGCTGGATACGTCAGCAGACCGTCCCGGCCCCTGCGACGTCTTGTCAGGAGGTCCTTCAACATTCTGGGCCCGTTTTCCCCCTTTTCAACTAAAAGAGGGAGGCGGAGGGCAGGGGCAGAGCCAGGGCCCTTGGTCTCACTGCTCCTTACTGACTCCGCCCAGGTCTGCTCCCACTCAGTACACCTGTCGGGCCTCGTGCAGGGTGGATCTTTCCTGGGAAGATAGTATCCTCTTGTTAATGGCGGGTTAAAGTACGTCCTGATGAGATCGGACACGTCACATTCTGAATATACCGCTTGGATGAGTCACGTCCTCGGTCCTAGAAGTACAACGTCGGTGAATGAGCCGGCATCTTGTGTCTCCGAGTTTTGGAGCCAGCCCAGTTCTAGTCTGGGGTTCCCCACCCCGCTGAAGTCCATCCTCCGAACTGTCCTTACAGAACAGGCCTCAGGAGAGGCAGAGGGGCTTCATGGAGAGCTTTGCACACCTGGACGCCTCACACTCCTGCATGCCTCACAAAGCTGCCTGCCTTGCACACCTGCATGTTAATCCAGGCTCTCTCCTACTGCCCACTGAGCTTTGCCCCTCTCCCCTCTGCACCTCAGTGCCACCCACCCTCGGTAACACGTGAGGACTGGCACCTACCCAAGGTGTCTGGGAAGCCCCAGGCCTCCTGGGGTCTTTGCTCAGTGGCACCTTTCAATAAGGCCTCTCGTGTAACTCTGAAACTTCTTTCCTCACCCGCATGAGCTTTGCTGCAGCACCTGTCCCCTCGAATGGCACACCCTGTACTCCTTTGTCCGGGTTAGTGTTTACTGTCCCTTCTGCAGGGACAGCATCTACAACTTAGTAGACACTCAGTGAGCATCTGTTCGATGATCATGTTCTTTGGATTGTGGGGTATTACAGTCTTAATCGTAATTTAATTTCAAAATTCATTTTTGGCAAGTTATTCCAGTGACTCAAAGTGTTTTTCACACCATGGGTAGGGTTTTACCCCTCGTGTGTGCTGTGCCACGCAAAGGCACTTGGTTAGGAAGCCTAACGTCTATTAAAAGGAGATCAGAGTGCTTTAAAACTGTTTCCGTTACAAGCAGAGCTTTCGTTTCTTAGTTTAATTTTCAAGTGTAAGACGAACCCTGGTCAAACAGAGCCGTAGTGGACAAACCGTCCCTGGCGGAGAGGATGTGGTGTCCGAGGCCTTCGCCTTCCCACAGCGAGGCCCTGCCAGAGGGAGCCCTGCCCCATGGCTCTGTGCCTTCGCCGTGTTTCTGCCATGGACCCCGCACGCCACTCACGTCTACGAGGTGGCTCCGTCACCGCCTGCTCGCAGGAAATAATGATAAAAGGTCTCTTTCCTGTTTCTGCAGCAGAATTCGGCATTGTATTGTGCAAAACACTGCAGTGTGCCTAGATTACAGATGGTGCAGTGGCGCACTACTGCTTTTCTTTTTAAGAAATCGTGAGGAAATTTTTACAGATAAGGCACTGCACTATCCAGAAGCATCGTCACAAACATTTAAATATCACCAGCCGACTTCCTCAGAGCCCATTTTAAGCACGCGTCTTCTCCACGTTCCAGGCAACGCGAGCCCGCGGTACATCCGCTGCACCGCCTATTGCTTCCCGAGCACGTCGGACATGGCCAAGCAGGCCCAGGTCCCCTTGGCTGCGATCATCACGCCCTTCGCCACGGTCCCTCCGAACGAGGTGAGGAGGGCAGGGGGGCGGTTCTGTGACTCGCCACTTCCAAAATTCCGCTCACGGCATATTTTCTCATATATCACTGTGTGTTGTAGACAGGAACCGGAGTACGTAAAATGCAAAAACACGTAGTCATTCCATTTGTTAGGAACCCAAACACTGACAAGCTGTGTGCTTTGGTGTCCTCGCCCTCTGGAAGGCCCCGAGTCCCTCGGTCAGGCCCGACGTCTGGGCGTCCTGCCGAAGGCCGGAGCAGAGCCCAGGGCCCTAGGTCTCACTGCGTCTGCTGCGCGGCCCCTGGGCCTGACGCCTAGACTCCTGCTTTGGGTCAGCGTGACTGGACGGCATGGGGCGATGCATCTCAGTGCTCAGCTTGGGAAGGGCGCCTGGCCTGTGCTTGGGTGGGAACAGGACAGAAGTGGCAGGCATTCGACGTTCCTGAAGCAAGGATGCTGTTGGTGGGTGTTGGGGTTGGGACACCCCCTGCTCTGCCCTCCTTGCTCCTCCCAAGTGATGGGAGCCCTCTGCTTCCAGAGACACAGGCGCCAGAGTGCAGCTGGCCAGCAGGCGAGATCAGCTTTGCTACAGCTATGGCTCTGACCAGAACCCCACTGAGCGGCCCCTGAGCGAGGCTGGCCCCCAGGTTCTTTGTGCTGCTCGAAAGGCCGAAGCCACAGGTTCTCATCCCAATGTAACCCCCGCTTGGCTGCAGGGGTGTTTAACCACCAGAGGCCGGCTGATCTGGTATGCACCCAGCAGCCCCTGAGCAAGAGGCAGTGCGTCTGTGACAGAGAACAGTGTCCTGGGGGGCCACACCAGCTGGGGTGTGGGGACAGTGGCATGGGCAAGCATGATTTTATGTCACTTGAGTGAAGAAAGAGACACGTGGACAGTGGCTCTCACCCACTGCGAGACATCCATGCACTCCTGTGGGTGTGGGAGAACACGGCCGCTGATCCTCTCTGGGAGTCGTGTGGACCGGGTGGGCATCGGGCACGGAAGAGGCTTTGTGCTGCCCCAGAAGCCACGCCTCCACACAGAGGCACATGCAGTGTTTAGGCGTCCTCTCTCAGGACGGCCCCAGAAACTTAATGTAGTGCCCACAAACTCCCCCCGTAAAATCACCGTGCCTGATGAGGGGGAGAGACCAATAGGTGGTGACAAAGAGATCCAAGCTACGTGTCACGTGTGTGTGTCCTTCTGTAAGAGGATGTTGGCAAGAGCTAGCTATTATGAGCGTTGTGAGCCTGCAGGAAATCTGAAAGGCTTTCCGGTGACACCTGTACACCTGCCACCCGGGTCCTGCCATTAACATTTCACACACTTCTTTGATCGCAGATTGGTCCATCTGTCCCTCCGTCCGTCCGTCCGTCTTAACGTGCTTCAGAGTAAAGTGCAGATACTGACACACTCCCCTCCAGACACTCCAGCAGGCGCCCCACGCTCCAGAGTTTAGGGTTCGCTTACAGACGATTCTTCCTCGGGGCTCATTTGCGATGGAACGCACCTGCCTCTAGCAAACGCTTCGCTGGGTTTGGACAGGTGCACGCGCCTGTGCCACCCCAGCCCCTGTGAGAATGTGGCTGTGGCCGTCCCCCTCACGCCTTTCCCAGCAGCCTCCCGGCCCTGCCCGCCTGACCCACCCCGCTGCAGGCTGGTTCTGCGGAGCAGGCCCCGAGTGTGCGCCCTCGCTGCCTGAGGCAGCCGTGTGGTGTTGCACGTGCCGGCGTCTGTCCCTCTGTCACTGCTGACTGGTGCTTTGTTCCCTGGCCACGCAGGTTTATCTGCTCTTTCCCCACGGCCATCTGGGCCGCTTCTGGTGGGGGCTGTTGCGGAGGCAGCTTCTGTGGATATTCTCGGAGGAGCCTCTCTGTGGACACGTGCCCACCTCTTTGGGTTGGCACCTGTGCATGCACCGCTGGCTCGTGGGTGCGCGCTTGCTTAGTTCTAGCACTTTCCACAGTGGCTGTGCCATTTACAGTCCGAACAGCATTTTAATTTATTTTCCTCTTTTAGAAATGCCTCGCTTATTTTTATGCATAGTAAACCTTTAAGACTGTTTCTCATCTCACTAGTGTTGCCATTGTCTCTGCGATGTAGAAAAACATGCCCTTAAAGATTGAGTCCCTCGTTCGGCGTCTGTCAGAAGGGCGTGTTCAGTGCTTTCGGTTTTCCTTTTTAAATTTCGTTCTGCCATTTAACGGCACCTTTCACAGCACATCGCTGTGTCAGGCACAGCCGGGAAAACAAACCTCAGCCCGGGCACCGGGGTCCCTGGAGCTTTAGCTTTGGAGATGCTCCTGCTGAGCGCCTGTGTGTGTCTGTGTGGTTCGAGGTTTCGTGTGCCTGATCTTAAACGTTGACTTTTCGCGTGCGCTTTAAGGGCGAGCCATGGCCACACGCAGTGCAGCTGTCTGTGAGACGCTCGCTTGGCACACGCAGTTGGCCAGCGTGTGCGCGCCTTTGTTCGTGGCTGCGGTTTTATTTCTGACGCGGTACTTTCCGATCCGGGTAGAAACGGAACAGATTTCCGGTGCAGCGCACTGGCGGTTATCCTTAATTTAACTTCGCATTTTCTTTAAAACTGGAAATCCTTGCGTTTTGCCCAATTGTACACATCTGATGATACCTGAAACCGAGTGATGTCACCTACAAACCAGCTGGCAGAGGCTTTAACTCCATCTGCGACTAGACTTAGGAACACCTGTGCATATGTCTTTAGATCACAAATGGACCTCAGAGCCAAGGTAGTTTCCTTCCGTACTGAACAAGCTCAGCGCAGACGAGCTTTCGTCCGAGACTCAGTCTCGCTGGGTCTGCAGCCTCTTGTGCGCGCTCTGCGGGAGCCAAGGGAACTTCGGGGGCAGGAGACGTGAGACCACTCTCGCTGCAGGGCCGTGGGGAAGTCTGCGAGCACCTGGCTGATCTCTGTGCGCTGTGCAAGGGCCCTGACAAGGGTGCCTGTCTGGGGGACTTAGGTTTAGGGAAGTTACCTGCATCACTACGTAAGGAACAGACACCTGCCCCACGTGAAATACTGTGTAAGTCCTTTTTCCTGAGAGAGATCCTTATTCCGACAGGCTGGGTGGCTGTGAGGACGATGTTGTCAGAAAGAACAGGGAAGGGCTGTCGGGACTGAGCGGTGGGGCGAGCACAGAGGGTGAGGCTGTGGGAAGGTGGCCCAGGCCAGCCCGAGCGTCAGTACCTGGCACAGGGTGGCTGGCCCAGCCTATGACTTCTTGGCCAAACTTGCAGGCCGGTGGCACCGAGTTCTGGCCGAGTCCACGCCGCTGTTGAAGGTGTCACAGGTGCACAGCCCTGCCACACGGCGCTTCCTGTGTCGTTGCCCTCCGCTCTGGGTGAGGGCAGTGGGGGCAGCAGGCATTGCAGGGGAGGAAAGCAGCTGGCCCCCACACCCACACCCACACCCACGTCCAGGCTCTGTCCAGGGGGCCGTGAGGGTGTGCGTGACTTTCATCTGCTTGCCCATGACGCGGCCTCCTTTGTCCTGCTGCGGCGGACCGCGGGCTCCTGCAAGTCTGTGCCCGTCTCCAGGTGCCTGTCGTAGCCTCTTCGCTCAACGGCTCTGACTGCAGGCTGCCATGCAGCCCTCCTGGAAGGCCCCTGTAGCCGGGTTAACTGCTGTTCGGCCTTCAGATTGCAGTCCAAAGTCACGTTCTCTGGAGGGCTTGGCCGGACGCCCCAGGTGACACCCCCAGCTCCCTGATACCATGTATCACAATTGGCAACATTGTGTTTGCCTGCTCCCTTGTGTCTTTCTCCCGCTGGGCTCCAGGAGGGTGGGGACATGTGTTGCTTCCCCAAGACCTAAAGCAGTTCCTGGAAGGTTGTTGTGCTGGGTGCACATTTGACATTTTCACTGCACGTACCATTTATATCTTGCGGTAAACTAGGCTTTTCAGGACGAGTACTTTGATGAGATTCTCGCCCTAGGGGTTCTGTGTGTGAATATTTATCGAGCATCTATTTTGTACGGCTGCTGTATTTGACACTGAGTGGGTTGCGCCGACATCCAGGAGCCCCGCTGAGGCCGGGGCCTGCGCTTGTGAGTCCTCTCTCTCTCTGCAGGCTCTGACATTTATTTGGATTTCCCTGTTGTATATCCAAGAAAATATTTTTATTTCCTACACATATGTTCTTAGGAAAAATGGCCACTTGGGGACTCTGCCAGACAGACAGCTGCACCCACTAGGGTAGCAGTTGCTCGGAGTTTCCCCCGACAGTCAGACTCTGCACACGTGCGGCCCGGGTTCAGTTTGGTTCTCGCCGCCCATGCACGCCTCTCTCCACACAGCACCCTGGGGGTGTGGAGCTACATGTGTGTTCTAAGGAGGAAGCCGTGGAGGACAGATCTTTGACACGTGACTGTCTCAGAGAAGGAGGTCATCACGGGCTTCCTTGAACAACACTTACGCACAGTCCAGGGGAGGCAGAGGAGACCCCGTTACAGAGCCCAGTGCGTGTGGCCACCAGGAGCTCGGCCACCAGAGTCCTGTCTCTTACCCCCGGGTGCCCTGCCTTGTTGGGGAACTGGAGTCCATCAGAGACCCGGGCACGGGAATGAGACTTCATTCTCTTTTGTCCCTAATGGCTTAAACTTTTTGAAAAACTCTGATCTGATTCCTTCAAACATGTCATTGTGTTTTCATTTCCCTTTTCTTAAAGGAAAAGGAAGAAAATGTATATTAGCTTGTATGTATCAATTTTTATTTTTTGATAAATTCAGAAGTCATCTTTTTTCTTCTGGCTGATTATTGATATATATTCTGTGTATATGTAATCTGTATATAAATATATAGACATAGATACACTGTATATAGATGTACATTCATATTCATATCTTTCATATCCCATGACTATGAATTTCATACATTCATTTTCATACATAAATGTATTCATTTCTCCAGATGCTTTTGAATAGGTTGCACACTTTTTTCTAAATTAAAATTTTTTCCTCAATTTTTTAAAACCCTGTTTTCAAGTCTTTCCACCAAATGGCTTTTGGCTATTTGCCCAAATCAAATTAAGTCACAAAAGACGGTTTGCTGCGTCGCCTGAAGAGGCCCGGCCAGTGCTGGGGTGCCCCTTCCCCACCCCGGGGCGGTGACCCAGGAGTGGCTCTGTGGACAGCACGTGGGAGGCAGGGCCCCGAGGGGCCTGGGTCCCCTGACTCTGAAACCCATTGGTACGAAGAACTTTAGATGTGTGTGGACGTGCGTGTCACCTCCGGGGTGTCTGCTCTGAAAAGGGAGATGGTGATGTGGTTTCTTTGTCATACTTACTTACAGGGTCAGCTTTGTCACTGTGCGGTCACACCTAGACTTAGGGGTTTTCATGGTTGTCTTGCATGCCCTTACCTGGGCCACCACACCTTGCTGTGTGGTGGGGTGGTGTGTATGCAGCGTGCACCTTGTGCGGGACGATTGTGTCTGTTCTGTTGCATGCCAGCAAAGATGTAACCCCACAGGCACGTGCAGCTCCCTCAGCAGGTGCCGGAGACGGTGCTCCTTGGCACCGAGGCGTGTTGGTGAACCAAGCCCTCTGCCCACTCCTCCCGTAGGCGGCCCGGAGTCACAGCAGAATTGCATGCTCGGTGTCAGGGCACCACAGAGCTCCGGCCAGCTGCCCTCGCGCCCAGACAGGGGTGCTGGCTCATCTCTGTGCACGTGCCCATGATTGCAGAGACCCCATCGCACGGCCCAGCTGGGGAGTCCGTCCTGCGCTCATGACTCAGTTGTTTATCGTTTCCTAAGCTGGGGCATCCCTCAGGAATGCCCATGGGGAGTGCCCTGCCCACCCCCCACAGTGGGAGCTGAGGGTCCTTGGCACAGGGCAGTGGTCCTTTCTCAGCCTTAGCCCAGCCAACAACCCCCCCCTACTGAGGAGGGCCCCAGCTGGGTGTGCAGCAACACATCTCTGCTTCATTCCCAGGGAAGAGTCTGCTGTACTTGTCCGTGCGCGTGCAGGGACGAGCTGGCCATGTCAGGGCTGGCCGCACCAGACCTAGCCCTCGTGATGAAGGACTGGCCGGCAGCCTCCAGTGCAAACGCACCCTCTGCACCTTCCCTCACATTTCAGGGTCTTTCTCCCTCCCCCTTCCTCTTCCTGTCGCTCATTCCAGAATCACCTGTTGAGAGCTTGCCTGGGGGTCAGCGGTGAGCCTGAGGCCTGCCTGTGCTGTTTGGGAGCCGGCCTTTGTAGTTAGAGGTTTCGTTGACAAGTGGAACTAATATTTAAACATCTTTTGAGTTTATTTTTTAAAGTTTTGTGAATTGAGTAAAATATAGGAGATGATGCAGCAAACAGATTCTGAAAACCCCTCGTGGTGTTTGTAAGACACATGTTGGAATTGACTAACTTGTAAGCAGGTTTCAGAACGTGTATCAGATGGAGCATTTTCCCCAAAGACAGCATTTTAGTTTAGCGATGTGCGGTCTTGTACCTGCCTTCTGCCAGTCATTCCTGGGCAGTGAGCGACTGATCTGGGGAGAGAGAGACAGCGCGCTGGCCCATCGGGTCCACCGCCCTCCGGGGCTAGCAGGGCTCTGCACAGACCCCACCCCCTTCTCAGGGGCCCAGTCTCCTTGCCCACCTCCCCAGACTGAAAATGTCCCCCCGGCAGCAGAAATGCGGGCTTGGTCGCTGCCCACCTCTCCCTGAAAGGAGCTGTGTTCACCAGACACAGTTACAAGAGTCAAGAGGCAGACAGCAGTGGAGAAGGGAGGAAAGTGGGAAATCATCTCAAGGTCCACAAACGCACAAAGTAGCAAGAGATTCGTTCTCTGGACACAGGAAAACGCCAAGTTTCAAATTAACAAGGGCCAACCCCAAACCTCCTTGAGAAGCGTCACTTGTGTTCTTAGAATGAATGCGGAGTGTTTGATGGTCGGCCGTGTCCTAGAACGGGTGCAACGGGATTTCAGAAGGCATCGGGACAAGGCCCCTCCAGGCTGCGCTGAAGTTTCAAGGACTCAGGCGACACCCCACCCGCCTGGCGCCTGGAGCAGCCGCGTGAGCCTGCAGCGGATGGTGCCCCGGCAAAGCTGAAAGTGGGCACCCGCGCCAGCCCCTCTCCTTCTGCGGAGCCGACTCCCTTCCCTTGAGCTTTGGCGCTGTCCCCTGGCAGCCCCACTGGTCGCCTGCCACGTGCCTCACAGTCGGCTCCTTCCCCATTTTTCGCGGTGGTCACGCTTCTGCAGGTGTCCCTGATTAATCCAGCCCCCCCCGCCCCCCCCCCCGCCCCGTAGCATCCTTTGGGGGCTGATCTGCGGGGGGAGCTGCTGCTGGGCACTGCCCGAGGCGGCCTGCTGGGGCGGCGACCCAGCGGAGCAGGGCCCCTAGAAGGCTGCGGGGCCAGGTCGCCTTTCGCCGGGCGTCTGGCTGCTGTCTCCTCCGATTTACGGGCCACATGGGGCGCACATTTCCCTCCGGCCACCTGCCGCGCTTTAGCGAGAGAGACGCGCCCTTCAGACCCAGCGCAGTAGAACATTGGGCGAGTGGGGACCAGGTCGTCACCGGACACCGTCGCTGGCTGTCCTGGAGACGCTGCTGGAGCAGGTGAGAGGGGGAAAAGGAAGCGAAGTGCACAGTAAAAGTGCAAACTCGGCAAAGGCGGATGCGCGCCGTCACCTGCCGCCCTGCGGGGCCGCCACTCCCCGAGGAGGACCCTGCGCCCCCGCAGACACTGGGGGAAGCAGCGGAGGGCCAGAGACTCTTAAGGAGTAACTGCCGCATTCTGTAATTTCTATACAATTTTTCCTTAAAATAAACTATTTCATGTTGTTTAATCTTCTCGTTTTACCCAGAATATTTTTTAACCGTGATTGAATTTTTTTCAAGAAAAGCATAGGTTTCTTAATTTTGCGATGGCGATGGAAGGCCTGCGGTGCGTTAAAGGCTGTGAGAGTCACCCAGAGCGAAGGCGGCAGTCGTCCTGAGTCTCCGCCTTGGGGACCGGGCGGTTTCAGTTTGTGGCTGCACAGCGCCACCTCGTGGGCGTGCGTTCCAGTGCCCATCCGCTGTCCAGTCTCAAGTCTGCGCTGCCTTTGCTGCTCCTCACTTCGCTGCAGCGTGGACTCCGTAGCAAGGCCTGTGCGCTCAGGCTTTGCTTAGGTCTGTAGTTGCCCAAACGAAAATGCACGGGCGACGCACTTGGTAACGCGCCTTCGTGCGGGGTCTCTGTGGGCCGAGCTCCGTGGCGCCGAGCATCGTTGTGCTCTGGAAGGCCCGCCCGTCTGTGCCAGTTTCGCTTGCCCTCCGAGTTGAAGAGAATTGCATTGCGGCCAGTTTCCCCAGCTCTCCTCTGCTCCTGCCTGCTGCCTCGGGTTGCGCCTTGGCCTGTGGGCTGGGTTCCTGTGTCCGCAGCACAGTGGGCCTCCTACCAGCTGTGCAGATGGGAGGTTGCCGGGAGAGTGGCAGGAGGGCTTGGGAAACCTTAGCCACTGCCTTACTTGTGCCCCAGCTGCTGACTGATACATCTTCTCTTTCAGTGGGAAAGTAGCCAAAAGTGTTCTGTCCTCTTCTGTTTTTAAATCACGCATTCTATTTTCACACCAAGCCCATTTCTCAGTGAATTATATTCTTGCTTGTGGTCCCAAATAGACCATGATGTTATTGTACATGCACAAAAAGAGACACATTTTATTCAATTAGAGCACCGTAATTAAAATTAATACCAACATAGATCTGGCCTAGCCCTGGTAATCTACAACCAAGCCTGAGATCAGACACAGCGGCCCTCCCTCGCCTTTGCTCAGCTCCCTTCTGTTCCCCCAAGCTAGCCCCAGCCCCAGCCCCCACCCCATGGGACCAGGGCCTCTGTGGGCACAGGAGGGGCTGAGCCAGCATCTCCACTCTGCCCCCTCCCCCAACTTAAGAGCAGGAAAGAAGGGGCAGGCAGGAAGGTACTAGAGGCCACAAGATTTAAGCATATTTACAAAGTTATAAAATCTGTAAATATTTCTGAAGAAAATATGATATAATGTCCTTGGTAAGGGAAAAGAACAGCTTTTGGGGGGAATTTTTATGAGGTATGATTTTTTGCAAAATGCGGTCTGCCCGAAAGCTGAACTCAGGAGAGAGGGGAGGCTATGTGTGCGTCACGTGGCTGCCGCTCGGCCGATGCGCCGGCATCTGGAGAGGACAGGGGACATGCTTGGACAAGACGGCGTCACTCTGCCCTCGTCCTGTGGCCCGCCAGAGAATGTAAACACGTAAAAAGCTTTTAGCATTCTTTGCTGTCACCTCAGTTAGGCCCCATCCATCACCCTGGCTCCGGAAGAACACAGAAAATAGGAGCATGCGGACAGCCTGGCGCGGTCTCTGCCGGGCTGCAGGTCGTTCCTGCCCGTCCGAATCTGCCGGGATCGGGTGCCTAGCTGCAGACAGGTTCCCAGTGACTGGGCCAGGCCTGCCTTTGAGTGAGTCACATCGGTAAAAACGAGGCTGATGTCGCTCCTTTGCCTCTGCTCGGTGGAGCGGGTCATCGCATCACATCTCGCTCCTGAGGTCCCTTGGGCACGCACGGCAGCCTTCGGGCTCCCTGAAAATAGAAGGGCAAGAGAAGTTGGCTTGATGGGGACACGTGTAATCCGGGGACTTTCTTCCCAGTTTTATTCTGGAAAGCGGATCCCGCTGCTGGAGGCCAGAGCTGAGGACAGCTGGCCCGGAGGGCAGGACTGAGTGGCCTCACCCCCTGCTCCAGCGTGGCAGCCCCTGCCCTGCGCCTCTCTCCTCATCATACCTGCAGCTTCTTGTCTGCTTCCCCTTCGTGCCCACCCCACCCCCGCCCCGTGACTGCCTCTCATTACCTGTCCGAGAGGATGCACATTTGCCACTTTACGCCTTTCAGACAGAAAGTTTACATAGAAAGTGTTGTGTGTCAGTATTTGAATATAAATGTAGTTGAAGAGATTCCTAGAGCGTTTTAAAAATCTGTGGCACTTCTCAGCTTTCCACCATTGGATTGCATGAAAAGTCCGAAAGGTAGATTCCCGCCATCTAGGTAATTTTTGCGATAACCTTTTACGGTCACAAGTCAGCTCCTTTACGTGCTGTATTTATATAAACACCTTTAGAAACTCAAGGCTGTCTCCTACTAAATACATGCTCCAGAGCCGAGTGGCTTTGAGAGAGAGAAGGTCGCTCAGTGTGGGTGGACAGTCTGGGCACAGTGACCCACGCTGCATGTGGGTTTTCCTTTAGTCCTCGTTATGGCCGGCCGGTGGGCGCCAGAGCCCTGCCCCTGCAGGGATGGGAAGGGATCAAGGAGTCCACCGATCCATTTCTGGATTCCCCCAGGCAAGAAGTGGGGAGGGGCAGCCAGCCCAAGGCCATGGGGAGTGAGTCTGAATTTTTCAGACTCTGTCCTTGATTCCTCCGTGTATTATCCTAACCCTGTCCCCACCAGCCCCTCGCCCCTGCTCTGAGGCCTCACCACTGACTGTTGACCCCTCAGCAGTGGATTCGTTTTCACCTTGACCCTCGGGGCAGACAGACAGAACCTCGGTTTTCTAAGAGGAGCAGAGAATGGCCTCCTGGCCCCCCAACCCGCCCCCTTGCCACCATCCTCTTGTTCGTCAGGTCTCCGCTGGAAAGCAGTCGGCTTCACTGACTTCTTTTTCTTTAAAGAAGAATTTAGTGGGTGTGCGGGATCCTGCAAGTCCCAAGCTTTTCTAGAGGTGTGATCTTTAGGGGGATTTACACGCACGTCTTTGTGGCTTTGCCGGGAAGGCTGGAGGAGCTAAGGCAGGAGGTGGGGTCCAGGGCCGAGGCCTCTCCCTTCACGGCTGTGAGTGGAAGGCTGTGAGTGGAAGGCTGTAGTGGCCCCATGTGTTGAGGAACAAGAAGCAGGTATTTGTTTTTCGGGCCTGGAAAAGCATGAGCGCCGCACAGAGAGGACTTTGTGATGGGCCGCAGGACAGAACAGGCCCGCTGCGTCCTGCCTGAGAAAGAGGGCGTGTGGCCGGCTCCCCCCAACGCGGGTTCTTAGGAAACACGGGGCGAGCTGGGCCCGCAGTCCGCTGGCACTCCCACGCGCGCCCGTGAGCAGACCGGTGCTTTCCGAATCAGACCCACCCCTCCCTGCTTCAGGGTGCGTGAACAAACTTGGGAAGGCCCATGGTACAGGTGCTGTGGGCGTTTCTGACGTCAGCGTTGCTGGTTCCTACCTCCTGTGAGCTCCTCTTTGTCTTCGCGTAGGTAACTACTCACACCCACGCACACGCAAACACGCGTGCACCCATGCACGCTTGTAAAAGACGCCCCCGACACGAGTGTTCGTTGGGACACCGCCCCGCATCCACAGGTCGTCAGCGAGGCCTCTTGGCGCTCCCGGGGAGCGCGCGGGGCTAAGGGCCCGGCCGGGCACCCAGACTGCGCTGAGGGCGTTGGCCCCTGGGAAGGCCCTGGTGCCCGTGCGCTCACTGGACTTGCTTCTCGCAGGCTCCCCTGTACTTGGTGAACCACGGAGAGGCCGGACCAGTCCGATGCAACCGGTGCAAGGCCTACATGTGCCCCTTCATGCAGTTCATCGAGGGAGGGAGAAGGTACCAGTGCGGCTTCTGCGGCTGCGTGAACGACGGTGAGTCCTTCCGTGCGCAGGGCCATGCGTCCGGGTTCCCTTACCCACGCCCGCCTTCCAGACCAGCTCGGAGGAATGCCGACAGAGGGGGACCCGCCTGGGGTCTTGCTCCGAGACTCCGGAGGTCGAGTTTCACTTTGTCTCTTGAGTTTGGGAAGACACACAGGAACCCCCACGTGCATTTCTGGGAGGCTCTGTGCCGAGCCTGGGCTGGTTGGTTTCCTTGCGGGGAAATGGCTTTTCGTCTGCATTTGCAGATGATAAACTGGAGAGGTTTTTCCTCCTTCCTCATTCCTCTGAGTTTTTCTGGAATGTGAGCTCATCTGTGTCTAGGAGGAGCTGTAACCGAGGGTTTTGACGTGGCGCAGACTCCCCCCAACATTAAGCACTAACTGGAGGGGCTTTGCCGTTTACACTGTATTTTCATTTCACTCCAGGACGAAGTCACTGGTGGTGGAAAAACGGCAGCCTTGCTGAAAGTGTTTCCCGTCATTACTTTGTGACATTCTGTGTTTCTAACTCTTTGGTGTCCAGTAAAGCCACTCTTGGGCCGAGAGCATTCCTCACGGTGACATTCAGTGCTTCTCTGGAAGCGCCAGACGAGGATGAGAGCCACGGGTCCTGTCTGTGCTTTGCCAGTGTGGACACGCAGGTCATTGTCTTTGACACATATGACACTCTCCGCCCAGAGCCCTGTCCCCGTGCCTGCTGGCCCCTCCTGACAGCAGGAGAGCTCGGGCAGCCTTGCGTTCAGGGCTTTCAGCTCCGGGCGAGTCTGGTGGGACAGCCACACTCGTCTCCCTGTCTCCCGCCCCATCACGCTTTGCCCAACGAGAGGGCCCATGATGGGCACCCGGAGGAGTCTCACAAGGCCTCCGGTCGGCTTTGAGAAAGGGCTCGCTGAGCAATGCAGTCGCTGGCCCCAACCCCTCTCAGGACTGTGCTGTCCCCTCAGGCTGTCTCCTCACTCCAGCTATGACGTGTACACACAGGGCATGTGATGTCCCACGAGACCTGTCCTACTGGCTCTGCATTCCTCTGCACTTTCCAAGGAGACCTGCCCTTGCTCTCACCCTGGGTGGGGTCTGGCTCTCACACAGTCTGGCGCCTGGGTCTCAGGCCTCTGTGTCTCTTCCCTTCCCTGTGCTCTAGGTGGGGGCTGCCATGGGGAGGGGGCAGAGGCCGCCCTGCAGTCCTCTGTTCAGATGGTCTCTGAGTTTGGAAACGTCAGTGTCCTGAACAGATTTGGGACATGGGAGACTGCCACTCTCAGCTCCTCGCCAGATCCTCGGGGTCCTCATGCAGCCCTCGGCTTTCTGAGGAAGGGGGCCCTGGTGTGTCCAGGGTCCCCAGTCTGCTGCAAGGTCTCTGTACGCACACCCAAAGTGCTGGCTTAGAGCCTGCAATGGCCAGCTCCTTCCTGGGAGAGACCGCTCGGCCCTCACGTCTCCCCACCTGTTACCCCCTGTGGGGACTCACGCCCAGGAGGCCACACATACTTGGCACAGGGATTTGTCTCTGCACTGAGGGCAGGCCCCTCTGGCTGGCACTCGAACCTGCGTCTTCCTTCAGGGTCAGAGAAGATGGAGCTTTGCTGGAGTGAGGGAGAAGCCAGCAGGCGTGTCCCCGGCCCCACTCTTCCCCGCCACAGTGACCAGAGATGGGACAATGGGCAGCACGCGGGGCGGAGGTCTGCAGGAAGGCAGGTGGCACATGGCATGTGCCAGGTGGCAGGGGGCTGGAATCCTCGTTGGTAAAATGTGACAGACAGTATGAAGTGCTAACAAGTATAAAATTAGTTCATTGTGAAGGGAAGGATTTGCACGTATGACAAGCAGATGTGTGAGTGGCAGATGTGTGAGTGAAAGTGAGCCCGAAAACTAGAGAAATGCTGTGCCGTAGCACCCTGGCACGGCTGGTGGGGCGCCCGGCCTCTTCTCTGAATGTCACAGAGCTGCCACCGAAGGCCTTCGTGTTCACTTGGCTTGGCTGAGACTGGCCAAGTCCCATGTCCCAAATCTGTTCAAGACACTGACTTTTCCAAACTCAGAGATCCATCTGTGCATGTGAACCCCGTAAAGCTTGTTGTAGCGGCAACGGTGGCCGTGTGGTGAGAAAGTGGAACAGTCAGGCCCCAGCCAGCCTTCCGAAGCCCAGTCTTTGTGGTCCGCATGCCAGTTCACAACTGACAGTGAAGAATGCTGAGCTGGCGGCTCCGGAACAAAGGCCTCACCTCTGAGGCTTCACTGCTGAAGTCAGTGTTCCTCAGGAAACGCTGAAAGCCAGAGCATCGCTGGCTATTCTGAACCCTCCTCTTGCCAGGCCTCGGTAGCCCGCCCTGTGGGTCTCCAGCCGCAGGCCCGGCTCACAGAAGCCAGGCCACATTTGTGCAAGCGTGCACTGTGTGACTCAGGGCAGCTCTGGGGCCACTGGCTGACCTCCAGCTCTCTGCACCTCCACCGCCGCCGTGTGAATCACATCAAGGGTTCCTCGGCTGCAGTCTGCGTGGTGCCCTCTTTCCCTAACACAGTGACCCCTCCGCTCTGCGGCCAAACACGAACAGACTTCCGTGCAAACTCCCGGGGCCGAAGGCACCCCCTACTGAAGGAGAATAAACACTGCAGTTCCCAGAGTGGCCCAAGTAGCCAGTGCCTGTGGATTAGGTGCCCTGAGAGCAGAAGTGGAGAGAAGCCAGAATCCCCTGTAAAAGAGGTCATTAAATGGGGACGAGTAGATTTTGGTTGTGACAACTTCAGAACACCGGTGTTTTTGCCCTGTCTCTCCAGTATCCAAATTGTAAATATCCTTTGTCATCAATAACTTGTAGAAAGGTCACGGGGATTTTTTTTTTTTTTTTAGAAAGCCCTCATTCATTCCAAGACAGGCTTTTTAAATGGTGGGTATTGAGAATACAACATTCCGGCTTTCGAGTTCCTGTTCCCCTCAGACTAACCCTGTCCCCCTGTACCGAGCTTTGAGAACTTGGCATAGTCTGCGCTGTGAAAACAGAGGTCTCCTCTCCCTTCTGTCTCCTCAGTCCCCGCGTCCTACTTCCAACACTTGGACCACGTGGGCAGGAGGCTGGACCACTATGAGAAGCCGGAGCTGTCTCTGGGGTCATATGAGTACGTGGCCACTCTGGATTACTGCCGGGTGAGTGTCTCTGGGCGCCCAGCGCTGGCAGGCAGCCTCGGATCCACGGGAGTCACTTTCTCATGTGAGGAACTGCTCTTGGCTCACTCACCACAACTGTGGGTGGGGTCATAGGTGTGCAGAAATACCCCATCACTGGCCAGGCCTCTTGGGCTGGTAACTTGGGGAGATAGCCAAGCCATCCTCTGCAGCGGCCATTGTTTTTAAAGATTTTATTTATTTATCTTTAGACAGAGGGGAATGGGGGAAAAAGAAGGAGAGAAACATCAATGTGTGGTTGACTCTCGAGTGCCCCCTGCTGGGGACCTGGCCCCCAACCCAGGCCTGTGCCCTGACTGGGAATCTAACTGGTGACCCTTTGCTTCACTGGCCAGCACTCAGTCCACAGAGCCACAGCAGCCAGGGCTGCAGGGGCCATTTTTGACAGGTAGTGCTGGAAACAGTGATTTAATTTTTGTGTCCCTCCCACCTGGAACGTGCTGGGTTCTCAATGCTGCCCCTGCCTTGTCAGTCCCCTCCTCATCTCAGAAAAATGTCACTTCAAGGCCAAAGCCTGACCAGCGTGGTCAGCAGGACTGTGACGTGTCTCTCGGCCTCCCTGCTCTGTTGTCACCACGTGAGCGAGGCTCTCAGTGGCCACTGTCCCCCCACTACTGTCTCTGGAATGTAAATTTGGTGATGGAGGTTTCCTTACAAGACCACCGGCTCTCCCGCCCCAGTCTGCCACCTCAGCTCTGTCTTCATTTGTGCAGAACTCTGGCCCCTGCTCGGGGCCCATCTCTCTTCCCTCCGGGGCTCCGTGCTTCGTGTGAAGTCGCCCTGCTGTGACAGCCGCCCCGCCTGGCCCGCAGCCTCGCGCTCGTCCCAGGGGTCTGGCTGAGGTCTCACTGACTGAGCGCGCATGCGCACAGTATCTCTGACATCATCACGGTGATTGCTCACTGAATCTGTGTTTGTTGTAGACTCCGGCCCACATTCCCATTGTAGCAGTCACCCCCACGACTGTAAATGTTACGCGTCTCCCCTCGCCATAGGTTCTGATGCCTTTGGGGACAGGCATATTGTCCCAGCCCCCGATGGCATCTGCCACAGTGTCCGCCCAGGGCGGGCAGTCGATTGGGCGTGGAATGAACGGATGAATGAACAGATGAACGAGTTGGCGGGTGAATGAGTGCATTCGCAGGGGGTCTGCTCCCAGGACTGGCCGTTCCCCTTCCCCAGCGTCACAGTGGTGGGGACATTGCCACGGGTGCCTTGCAGGACTTGAAAGTTCTTTGGGGGTTTGACAGGATCTTCTTGGGCATCACTCAGATTTCAGCTCCGGTGTGAGCACCAGGGGTGGCCGTGAAGACAGCGGACTCCCTTCCTCACCCCGCTCCCGAGAAGGTGCGGCTGCTGGTGTGGCCTCTGGCCGGGGCTCTGGCCTGGGCATTTGCTAGCAGGCCGCTCCGTGTACTGAGGACAAATTGCCGAGAACATTGTTTCAGTCGCTCGGATTTGAAAAATGTTTTTCGATTAATATAACTTACACATTTATTTCAGTGTTTTGCATGCTTTTTTTACTCTACTACGCAGAACCAGTTTTTAAAGGTTAATGCTTTATTAGTTTAAAATGTGACATTTGAACATAGTTTAGGAAACATAATAACTTTTTGGTACAAATGCTTTGTTTCAGGGAAAAAACAGCTCCTAAAGTCCCAGCTCCTTTGGGGCGGCTCGCTTGTTCCTTCTGCTATCAGCTGAAAGCCACTGACCAGGCAGAACGTAAATGTTCTAATTAAGTGTAATCAGTCCCTTGTAGGAGGGGGTGGAAAATGTACTCACTGGTTGTTGGAACTGGAGCATAAATCCAGCTGTGTTCTGAGTTTCCAGTTCTCTGCCAAAAAAGCCACATTATCCTGATTTTATGCTTTTTTTAGTAGAAACTTAGAGAGTCAGATAAATTTCTGGGAACAAAAGTCTCAGTATCTTAAATTCTGTTATCTAGAAATGTCCCAGACATCCAATTGGTGGGAAATTCTAACTAGCGGGCAAGGAACCAAGTAAAAGCCATACATTTTGAAAAGTTTTTTCTGTAAGCTTATTCTTCCTTTTATTATTCCAAATGAGGTTCATAACAAAACAGGCTGGAAATGTCTTCAAATTTAGTTATGGTTTAAATGTAAGATATAACAATGAGTTGCCTCAGAGATTTGGATGGTGAAAAACCTTACTGTGTTTGTACATGTGTTTTTAACACTGTACGAACTTCAAAGAGAATTGCAAAATCACATTTTCCCCAGTGCATTTTAGTTTATCGTAATACCGGTTGTAGATGTTACAGTGAACACCTGATGGACATTCCTACGTGAGGTGCTAAATGCTTTCTGTGCGCTGCATGAATTCGTTCTCCCAGCGCACCAGGCGCTGGGTGCCAGCATGGTGCGGGGAGACCGAGGCTGGAGAGCTCCAGCACCAACTCGGGTCACACGCACAGAGAGTGACGTGGCTGGACCCCAAAGCCCCGTCCTGCATTGGTGCTCTGTAGGCATGAAGACATGGATCCACAGGATCACCACGAAGTCCCCTAGGGCAAAAAAGAAAACCACGGTGTCACATAACTAAGTTTTTCACTTACAAGTTTACGGAATATTTCTGCATATAAAGATACCTGAAATGAAAGCTCCCATTCCGAACCAGCCTTTTATTTCTAAAGAAAAATGTGGTTTCTCCCGTGAGTTTTACCTTACCTGGACGTTGCCTTGGATACCTCACATGTCCCAGGCCCTACCTCCGTGCCATGAGGGAGACTGGAATTCGAAAGGTCACGGGCCTGCTGGCAAGGTGCTGGCTACCCGGAGACCTGGCTGAAAGCACGTAGCTGAGATGTCAGCCCCCATGCCGGTGCTGTTTGTGGGGAGGGCGCAGAGTGACTGGAGAGCCCCGGGAAGGTGGACATGCAGTGGCTCCCGATTTGGGTGACCAGAGAAGGACTCGGAGGAGTGACCTTAGTGCTGTTTAATGAGCCCTGAGTGGGGCGGACACGTGGAGACGGGATGGTGAGCAGGAGCAGCTTCAGCAGGGGGTTTGAGGCCCTCTTGCCTCCCTCGAGCGAGACAGGCACTGTGGACGAGGGCTGTGGGCCCAGGACGGGGCCCCACGTCGTGGGAGAGTGTGGTCCTGTCAGTCCTCCACAGTCAGATTCCAGTTCCTCTAGAACGCCTGGCCAGAGCAAACACTCCTCTGGCCAAACCCTGGGCCCAGGCCCCTGAGGCGGTGACTCACGGAGGGAGGAAGTCTCGGGAGGGGCCAGCACCGGCGGTGGACGGCGGGCTATGTGTTGGGAGGCAGTGGGCAGGGCAGGACAGGGAAGGGCAGGGAAGCTGGGGTGCTGCTTTGATGCAGACTCTGCTTTCTTTCCGCGGGCCTGGGCATCGGGTCTCAGATCGCCCAGGTTGTCACACGCATCTGTGATGTGAGTGCTCTGGGAGCCTGAGGGGCGACCCAGAGCCAGCAGCCATGAGTGCACCTCAGGTGCAGAGGAAGCTGCTCACCCGTCCCTCCAGCGTCCTCACGTTTGCCCACCTGGCATGGCACTGAGTGCTCTGGTTGGTGCTGGGCTCTGCTGGCAGCCTGGGTGTGGCACCGGCCTTGTCCTCAGGGGCCCTGGACACATTAGCCCAACAGCAGCCTCCATGGTGAGGGGAGAGGGACTGGAGGTGGCAGGTACTGGAAATTAATGCAGGAGTCCGAGCAGGGAAAGGGGGTCAGGGCAGCAGTTCCCCAAACGATCAAAAATAGAGTGACCATGTGACCCCGCATTCCATTCGTGGGCTCACACCCCAAAGAACCCGAGAGCAGAGTCTCACAGAGACACCCATTCAGCCATGTTCGTAGCAGGCTCAGGCTCAGTAGCCGAAAGGGGAGGCACCCCAAGTCTCCTTCGGTGGAGGAGTGGACAGGCAGCAGGTGATGCGTGCATGGAGTGGAGTATCTTCAGCTTCGAAGCAGAAGGAAATTCTGACACGGGCTATGACACGCATGCATGCTGAGGGCATTGCGTGAAGCGAAGGAGGCTGGTTACCAAGAGGCGGACCCTGCATTGATGCTACTTCCCCAGGTGGCTAGCGCAGGTAGATTCCTGGAGACAGACTATAGACATGTGTGGGGGACCGGAGCAGGCCGGTGGCTGGAGAGACGGGGGGTGGGACATACTGTTTCGTGGGTGCGATTTCAGTTCTGACAGACCCCGGGCATCCTGGAAACGGGTGGATGGCGGTGGCAGCTGTCCACAGTGCGACTGTACCGTACACCACCCGGGTGCACACTCACGTGCGGTGCAGACAGTGAGTCCTGTGTCACGTGCGTTTTCTAGTTAAAGATAGTCTGAACAGAGACGGGGAGGGCCTCGGTTTGGGGCCAGGACTGGAGGAGGCCGCACAGTGAGCAGGGTGCGGTGGCGGGGCAGAGGACGCGGCCACCGAGGGAGAGCGGCGGCAGGCCCAGACTGGCTCAGAGGGTCGTGTCTGTGCGTCTCTGATAGGAAAGGCCGGCGTGGCGGGAGATGTGGCTTCTAGGACGTCAAGTGTGGGTGCTGGTGGGACCTGCACGTAGGGGCGCCTCTGCTAATGGGTGCTGGTCTGGGCTCAGAAGAGGCGGGAAGGGTGTTTGCGGAGTTGCCGCGCGGAGGTGCCAGTCCTGGCCGAGTAGAGGTTTCTGCAGGGGCGTCTGGTGGGGACGAGGCAGGGTGCTGCTCACGCTGGAGAGCTGGCCAGGCAAGCAGAGTGCAGAGAAGAGGCGGAGGCTCTCTGCAGTGCTGGAGGTGCAAGGCGCTGGCGGGCGTGGGTGGCGCCCACGTCACCTCCAGGAAGGAGAGATGTCGAGGAGCGCTGAGTAGGAAGGTGCCGCTGGAACTCAGGCTCGCTCCAGGTCCGCGCTTCCCGAGCGAGGCGGGCGGAGCAGGCCGGACCTAATGGGCGGGGCAGTGGGTTCCGGCCCGGCCTTGACGTGACAATCTGGGGCCGAGATGGCAGAGTTCCCGGGTGGGGGAGGGGAGGGACAGGGTAGAACGTAGGAGAGGAGCCTTCGGAAAGAGCCGTGGGACTCGGCAATGGGAAGAAAAGGAATGGGCAAATGCGGTGCCATGGGTTCAAGCCTTGGGAGGTGTTATTGACAAGGACGTGGGACGAGAACGTCACTGAGGGTGAGGGCCTGGGGAACCGGTTGCGGCGGGGCTTTCCGCAGGAGTGTGCGGGTGGATGCGGAGGCACTGGGGGCGGCGGTGAGGGTGGGCGCGCAGGAGGGTCCCAGCGGAGACGGAGGCTTCTTCGTGTAACGGATGGGAACGGCGTTCACGCCATGTGCCAGAGCCTAAGTCTGCGCCGTGCGGGGGACGCGCTGGGACCAGGAACGGCCTGCCGCAGACCCCGCGTGGGGAGCAGCAGACCCCCTCTTCCAGGGCTGCCTGCGGCCGCGGCGCACACTGCAGTGATCGGGTGACGATCTGTGAGTCCCGCGCCTTTGTTCCTCAGTTCAGTGAAGAGCTTTTCTCGGGAGAGCGCTGCATCCGGCCTTGCGGCCCTTACAGGCTGAACCAGTGATGTGGTTTGGAGATACTGTCCTCTAACTTTACAATTGTAGCAATTCAAACGCAATTTGTAGAACATTCTTCTCATTTACTGAAGGCCCCGCCCAGGGTCCGCAGCTCCCGGCACGGCCGGAGCGGCCGCTTTCTGTTCCAAGCGATGACCGTCCGGATAGGGAGAGGCCACCTGTTCCATTTTTTGTTGTGAATATGTTAGAGACAGGTAAGCATTTAACAACGCAGTACGATTTTTAAAGCGTACAATTATATTTTAGTATGTCATTTTCTATCTTTAAAGCTGAGAAGGCTCATCCAGGAAGAGACTTGAGAGCAGTGAGATGACATTAAGGTTTCACTACGCCTTTGAAACAGGCGCTGATTGTTATACACTCTCTTCTGGCACAGCCGACGGCGCTGCGGCCCCGTTTCTTGCTACAAGGCACAGTGTTAGGAGCCCGCCGGGCCGGACTGTGCTCACCATGGGTTCCCGCAGGGCTGGGTCTCTGCTGGTCCTGTGAGCCTGACCCCACAGCGGGCCCAGGTCAGAGCCCGGAAAGCAGACGGCCTTCACTGTGCATGGCATCCAGACTGTGTGCCAGAAAATGAGTCAGTCCCACAGATGTCCTGGCCCCAGTGTCACAGGGGACATGTGATGGAGCGCTCCTGCGAGGTTTGCTTCGACGGTGCATGTGCACTGTGTAATTGTGCTCTGTCTGCTCCCCTGCAGAAGAATAAGCCGCCCAACCCCCCCGCCTTCATCTTCATGATCGACGTCTCCTACAGCAACATCCAGAGCGGCCTTGTGAAGCTCATCTGCGAGGAACTGAAGACGGTGCTGGAGAGGCTGCCCAAGTAAGGACCCTGCCGAGCTGCTGTGACTCGTGTCTTAGCCAGAAAATGGGTGCGAATGGCCCCTGTGTCTCTGCCAATGAGGACACTGGGCGACTCCCTGTTCCTCACACAGCACCATTCTTACCGCCCTAAAAAGTCAGAGTAATCGTCACCACAAGCAAAAGAAACCAGCGGGTAAAAATGGTGCCGTGTGAACAGTGGGTAGGGCCCTTTCGAAGCTGTAAGGAGAGCCCCACATGGTGGGAGGAGCTTTGGGGAACTGTTCATTTTCAAGGGCGTCGGTTCTCCTGTGGAAATGGGTGCCTGCTGGTGTGGGGGAGGGTTCCTGGGGATGCCAGAAGAGAGAACTCTTGTCCCAGGTCCCCGCTTGCCCCCAGGAGGCACTGTCTGACCTGAGGACGGCTCTGCTGCCTGGAAAGGGGCAGCATGGAAGAAAAAAGGAGCACTGTTAAGGACGTGGCGGTCACCCTGGGCACAGACTCCCTGCCCTGGATGGGACCTAGCGCCCAGTGAGGGGCTCGGGAGCAGGACCAAGGCCTTTCTCTGTGAAAGGAAGTTGTGCCTCAGACACAGGCTAGGGGACCTACTGGATCTAGGGACCTAGGAGACTGTGGCCGCCCCAGTCTGGGCACCTGCCTCCCTGTCTCCAGCCCCCTCTGTCTGGCAAGGGATGCTTCGGGTTGGTGCCAGCAGCCCCGGGGCTCCCAAGTCCTCGGGGCTGAGCAGATGGGTGGCTCTGGACCTCCAGGAGCAGTTTTGTTTGTATCCTTGACGCTGAAGTCATAATATTCCCGAGGGTGGTTTGGAGAAGGAGGCGGATGTTTAAAAAACATGGAGGTGCTTTCAAACAGCATTCCAAAATGAAGGATGAGCCGAGGGCACGCGGAAAGCAGGGCCTGCCACGGGCAGGGGTTGCAAGCTGAGCCCGCCGCCCTCCTGTCCATAGACTGTCCTCTCAGCAGGGTACGATGGGCCGCTCCCCAAGGGCCAGAGCACACAGCCTCCGTCTTCTGGGGCTTTCGTGTAACCGGTCAGCACATGTTGTACCCACCACGGCAAGTTAGGAAGAGCCTGAGTGCTCAGGAGTGTTACTGTAGGGAGGGATGGACACACACACACACACACACACACACACACTTCAGTAAACACGGAACTGGAGTCTGGGCGGCTCAGCTCCGAGTGAGCCAAGCCCAGACTCCGATGGCAGTGTCCATGCCCTCACGCTCCTCTCGGGAGACGGAGGCCTGGCCTTGGGATTCCTCCTGGACACTTTCACCGTCTGCTGCAGTTTTGGAGCTGTGACCCTTGCTGGGGTTACCTGTCACCTAGTAGGACTTACACCCTCAACTCGTATCTGGGACTCTGGTGACACACTGACACCGCGTACCGACATGGCGTGGGGCTCTCGAGTCTCTCGTCTCCATGGGGAGTCTCCCGAGCGCAGGAGGGGAGCCGTGCCGGAGGGCGAGTGGGGCGGTCCTGTCGGTGACGTGCCCGTGCTCCTGCTCTGCGCCCCGTCTGCCTCTGACCTGAGGTCTGTGCTTACGAAGATTGGTAGGGCCTGGCTGGCTTACAGAAAGACACACACGTGGCTGTGGGTTGAGAATCAGGATGAGAAGGGTTGTGAGATTAAAGAGACATGAGCAAATGTTTCTATAGCATCTGGGCTTTTTTACTTAGAATTTTTTATCAACTGACCTTGTGATTACCCCCCTCCCCCAACCCCCTGTGACTCAGTCTTGTTGACGTCTGGTGACCGATAGCTTGGACCTGGCTTCAAGCACGTTTTCCGTGTGTCTTATGGGCGCGTGCTTCCTGGGTTTCCGGTGGGAGGCTCTCGTAAACTCGACAAGAACCCAAGTCTTGTTTTCCCGCCCAGGGACGAGCAACAAGAGGCTTCCGCCATTCGCGTCGGCTTCATCACCTACAACAAAGTTCTGCATTTCTTCAACGTCAAGAGCAGCCTGGCCCAGCCGCAGATGATGGTGGTGACCGACGTCAGTGAGGTCTTCGTCCCTTTGTTGGACGGGTTCCTGGTCAACTATCAGGAGTCCCAGCCCGTGATTCACAAGTAACTACCGCGGGGTCTCAGGGTGCGGGTGCGGTCGGGTGTCTGTTGTCTCGAGTCCATCACACGTTCTCTCGTGCTGCCGTCAGCACGGAGCTGGGGCCCAGGGACCACAAAACCCTGCCACTTGCATTCATTCTTGTCTTTTTAACGTTGACCAGTCTTTAAAAACAGGGGTCCACTGACTGCTCGCACTCAACCCTGTCAGCTCCCCCTCTTTGCTGGTCGGTTAACACAGGGCAGCTCTTTCCTGCCTGTGGCTGGGCGTGCTCAGGGGTAGGGATGGCGATGAAACAGCTTCGTGAGGACGTGCGGCTGAAGGCGTCAGTACCCTAGGGAATAGAAAAGATGTTTCCAAAGAATGTGATTCTGTGATTGCTCCCGCCTAGTCGTTTGTTTTGGGGCCAGACCATGCAGGATGGGCTCCCTGAGGCATGACCCCCAAAGCCCACCCGTGGGTGTTCAGGGCAGAATAAACGCCGCCTGTCGAGGCTTGCAGTGGGAGAGACTGGTGTGTTGCGAGCCATCACAGACAGGTCTGACCCCTGAACGCTGCGTCGTGCGTCCCCTGCAGTTTATTGGACCAGATCCCCGAGATGTTCGCCAACTCTGGTGAGAACGAGACCGTCTTCGCCCCCGTCGTGCAGGCCGGCATGGAAGCCCTGAAGGTGAGTGCGGCCCTCCCGGGGCTCACAGACGCAGGTTAAGGGCACACGGGCGCGTCTGCCAGAGGGTCGCCTTCGGTGACACGGGTGGGCTGCTGGTGGCTGCACCAGATGCCCACGGAGCTCAGGAGGGAGAGGCCCTGACCGCGGGTGGGTGGCTCCGGCGCCTACACTCCAGCCCTGGTTCTGCCAGGGCTCCCAGTTCAGCTGCTCCCTTTGGCTTTTACGTGGACTTTATCTGATGTGCTTAAAACTAGTTCAGCAGTATCTGGACAGTATCAGATCTGAAAAGGGACCACCCCCCTACCCCGGGGCTGTGACTGTCAGCAAGGGAGGGCCCCTCAGGACGCACGAAATGCCCGGGCTCTGGGAGGCGGGGTGGGGATCTCACCTGCTTCTGAGTCCCTCCCAGTGTGGGGCAGATGGGACTGTGACACAGGACATGACGTCATTAACTGCATTCTCACAGGAGGGTGGTGGGAGTGGGGGCAAAGAGCCCCGCTGGAAGCCTGGGACTGCAGCCAGTGAGCCCACACATGAGGGCGTTACACGCGGCAGGGATGAGAGTCTCATCCTCTGGGGACAGGCAGTGGGGGCGGGAGAACATCAAAGTGAAGGCTTTGGAACCGACTCCCCTGTTTGAGTTAGAGCCTGACTTTCTGTCAGAGGTGCCAAGTAAAATCTGCAGCTGATCAGTACCTTCTCACACAAAGCACGTGCTTGTTGTCACCACAAAGGAGAGGGCCTGACCCACCATCCTTGGGCATGCCTCGCCAGGGCTTCTGTGTCCCCAGCTTCCTGTGTTTAGCATCTCTCTTCCCACAGAGTCTCGGCAGTGTCGGAGTGTCCTCCCCTGTATGCTGCGTGCACCGCAGGCCCTGCCTGCCCATTGGCGCTGCTTACTACCCGGGCTGGGCAACCACTAGACGGGTGCGGGACCCTGGGTGTCAGCTGTGACCCACTCCCCAGAGCACGTCAGGATGTCACTCTGTGACGCATTAGGACAGGCTGCTCTTGAGTTCTCTGTGTTCCTTAAGGAAGTAACCCAAGTACATTATTAGTAGGAAATAACCTACCAGACATGCACTGGCTGACCGGGCTCAGGAGTGTGCCCCCAAATGCAGCCCCAGGCCAAGGAGAGGGAGAGGTGGGTGCCAGGCTGAGGGGTGGGTGTGCAAAGGTGCGGAGACGTGTAAGGACTGAGGTGCCTTCCAGGAAAACCAGGGACCTCCCGCTCGACAGGCAGCGAGGTGAGGGAGCGTTGGAGATTGGTTGGGAAAGACAGACTCAGACGGATGGGCAGGGAAACAGTCCTTTCCTGGCAAATCACTCGTCCTGTCAGAGCCCCGGTCCCCGCCTGTACGATGGGAGACCAGGGTGCAGAGGTGACGGCGAGGGTCCAGGAGATGCGTCCAGTTCTTGGCTCAGAGGAAGTGCTTATATTTTAAGTTATTCTCTGATTGCCCTAAAACAGAACTTTCCCACCCAAGACACTCCCTGTGACTTTGCCTAGGCTGCAGAGTGTCCCGGGAAGCTGTACATCTTCCACTCCTCCTTGCCCACAGCGGAGGCGCCGGGGAAACTCAAGAACAGAGACGACAAGAAGCTGATTAACACGGACAAAGAGAAGGTATGGGAACAGCTGCCCTCGGAAGGGCTGGCACCTCGCTCAGCGGGACTCAGGGTCGAGGGTGCGTGCACTTTGTGCGGGGCGGGGCTCCAGAAAATCCGGGAGGTTGGGCATTGCCGCAGCGCGTAGACTTGCGAATACCTGGAGAAGCTTTCTGCTTCTGGAAAACTGCTGTGTGAAGTTGCAGAAGGTCTCAGGCTGGCTCCTGAGCGCCCTGTGTCGGGGATGGGGTGAGTGGTAGGAGTGGAGGGAGGGGCGTGAGAAGGGTGGTAAAGGCAGAGGGAAGATGTGGGCCCTCCTGACGGGGAGCAGCTGTCCCCCAGCAGGGCGACCCACGAGCCGGGACACGGTGCCTCCCCGGGGGCCTGCGGAAGGGGGTGGCGGGCCGCAGCAGCTTCCCCGAGCCGCTAGGGGCACCAAGGACGGGCAGAAATGCAGACCCGCGGCTCGCAGGCCGGAGCGCATGCACACCCTGCACGGACCATGGCTGAGCGCCTCTCCGGCCGGTCCACGGACTCTGACCCAGCTCCTTTTCATTTAGAGAAGTCGGACGAGCGCTGTAGGGACGGAAAACTCAGACCTAGCATGGCTGTAGTCCTCACTGCCCTCTCGGGCCTCTCCTCCCTCAGACTCTGTTCCAGCCCCAAAGCAGTGTCTATGACTCGCTGGCCAGGGACTGCGTGGCCCACGGCTGCTGTGTGGCGCTCTTCCTCTTCCCCAGTCAGTACGTGGACGTGGCCTCCTTGGGCCTCGTGCCGCAGCTCACCGGAGGGACACTCTACAAGTACAGCAACTTCCAGGTGAGCCCCCGTGTGTCCGGGGAGTCCCCGCGGCCATTGCTGCAGAGCTGAGGCCCAGGTCAGAGGGGCCCCTGGTGCCCAGCTGACAAGGGGTCCTCGGAGCCCGTGGAGGCGGCTCATGGAGCTCGTGGGGCCGCAGAGAGGAGTGTCCACGGCAGGAAAGTGCAGGGTCCGGCAGGAGTGAGGCCGGGATGAGTGTGGTTGGCGGGTCATAATGTGGGTGTAGTTTACAGCGTTAATGTGAGCATTTCACCTAAAATGTCAGAGTGTGCTTGAGTGTGATATTGTCATGTTACAGAATGACATGCTCAGGATTCTGTGGTAACAGATTTTGTAGTAAAAAAGGGGCCTCTTTTGTGCCAGACCCTGTATGTTGTACATAAAGCTCTATGTTCAATGCCTTGGAGAAATTGTTTTTAGAGCGACTGTATGTTCTAAACCGTTATGATTTGGGGGTCAGTTCATTATACCTGTCCCCTCCCATCTTAAACTCAGAGAGGGAAGAGAGAGCTGGTACACACTGCACGGCCTGGTCTGCGGGCAGGTGGCTTTGGTCACCCTCACTGTGACATCGAAGATGCTGGGCACGGGGGGTGGGGGACACTGGTACCTTGAAAACTTAGCCTTTTGAGGGGCAAGAAATGTGCTGGCTGCCTCCCCAGAGGGAGGGTGCAGGGGCCTCCGCTGTGCCCGCCGGCCCCTTCTCGCAGCCTGCTGACCAGATTCACCCCCTGCCCTCGCTGGAGCAGGAGGGGTTGGGGCGCCTGCCTGTGGAAACACGGAGGGGGCATGAGGGTCCCCCATGGGATGACAGATGTTAGTCACCATCTCCTCGTGGTTTTATTCACCATCCATGATAACTTTCAATGGCCCAGCCATATTTGTATTATAAACTGTTTAAGGGGTAAGGGATAAGACCCATGACTGCAAATGAAATAAAATTGAAAAACCTTCCTAAGTTCTGGATAATGTAGGTTTTAATTAAGATTTTGTTAAAAATAAGACTTGTTATTTGACGTGTTTTACTGCCACCTGGTGGGCATCGGCCGCACTTCCTCTCCGCAGATGCACTTGGACAGCCAGCAATTTCTGAGCGACCTCAGGAACGACATCGAGAAGAAGATAGGGTTTGAAGCCATCATGCGGGTCCGCACCAGCACAGGTAACTGCCGTTCGTACCGTCGGGCCTCTGCTGTGCCCCCGTTTCCTCTTTAGGTCACCCTCGCCCAACGAGGAAAATAACAGCAAAAGAAGGAGAAGCAATATCCCTCCCCCTCGTCCTTAGGTTTCCGAGCCACGGACTTCTTCGGCGGGATCTACATGAACAACACCACCGACGTGGAGATGGCGGCCATCGACTGCGACAAGGCGGTGACCGTGGAGTTCAAGCACGACGACAAGCTCGCGGAGGACAGCGGGGCCCTGATCCAGGTGAGGAGATGCCGAGTCCCGCCTTCCACTCGGTGGCTGGTTGCTGGCAGTGATGGGCAGGGAGGCCAAAGCGCCACCTGCGGCGCCAGGCTCCCAGTAGAGAAGTTCGGCTCTTTCACCGGAGCGGGAGTCCCCAGATCAGAGCGCCACGCTGTGTGTTTGCTCCCGGGGCTGCGAGGCCAGGCTGGCGGGGTGGGGCTGCTCACCAGAGCGCACGTGTCGCCCCGCCCCTGCAGTGCGCCGTGCTCTACACCACCGTCGGGGGGCAGAGGCGGCTGCGCATCCACAACCTGGCGCTGAACTGCAGCGCGCAGCTGGCGGACGTCTACAAGAGCTGCGAGACTGACGCCCTCATCAACTTCTTCGCTAAGTCGGGTAGGCTTCGCGGACCTGGGGAGCCGTGTGCCTTGCTTGCCTAGGAGTGCCCCTCGCATCCGCGGTGGGGTGGGGTGGGGTGGGGGGGCTTGGTTCCAGGACCCCAGCGATGTGAAAAGCTGCAGTGCGCAAGTCCCTTGTATGAAAGGGCATAGAATTTGCGTGTAGCCTGTACACCTCCCCTCGCAGACTTTACCTGCCCTCTAGAGCACTCACAGCGCCTAATGCAGCGTGAGCGCTGGGCATCCTTAGGCAGCAGTGACAAGGAGAAGCCTGTGTGCGCCAGCACAGACCCAGCCACCGCTGGCCAGCGACGCCGTGCCTGTCAGCGACAGTATCGCTGTTTTTAAAAAGGGTATTTTCAGTCCACGGCTGGTTGAGTCCATGGATGTGGGACCAGTGAATACGGAGGGCCCACTGTAATTCAGTCCAGCCTGTTGGTTAAGCCAGTTAGCAGACAAGTCCTGTTTTGGTGGGTAAATTGGGAATTCATAAGCACACAGAGGGAAAGAGAGTAGTCAGCACATCTAACTACATTAATAGACAGCTGAGTCAGGCCCCACTGTGCAGCTTCATTCACAGGCCCTTCCCGGGTGGTTCTTGTGCTCACTGTGGTATGGGAGTGTGCCCTTGGGCACATGGGGATGATGGACGAAGATGTCCCTCCTGTAGACTGAGCATGCTCACCCAAACCCCGGTAGCTGGGAACTGGCAGGGGCCAGAGGTGGAGTTCTCTGTGGTTCTTTCCCACTCCCTCCCCCAAGTCCCAACGGAGACTCCACACGAAGGCTTGGAAGAACCCGCAACCAGTCCGCAGGGACTCGGGGTGCCAGTGTTCTTTTCTCTGGGGGTACAGTTCCATTTCTCACCCTCTGAGGAAGGACCGGGACCACTCAGCCTTCTGTGACAGGTTTGCCATTGGCTGGGCCTCACCCGTAGTAGGGAGCAGCATTGGCAAGTGGCTGTACCACCCCCGTGGGTTCTCAGCCCTCGCCCGGCCGGCTGCGGCCCTGGTGGCTTGTTCTCTGCTGGTGTGTGAGGGGAGCCCTCTTGGAGCTCAGAGCCGCCCTCCCTCGCTTGTGTGCAAACAGCGTTCAGAGCAGCCCTGCACCAGCCCGTGAAGCTCATCTGGGAGACGCTGGTGAGCCAGACCGCCCACATGCTGGCCTGCTACCGGAGGAGCTGCGCCAGCCCGTCGGCCGCCAGCCAGGTGAGCTGCCCGGAGCTGGGGATGCCTGTCTGGGCCTCTGCGCGCCCTGCACATGGGGCCGCACGCCGAGGGGTGGTGGTGTGCCAGGTACCAGGTGCAGCCAAGGTCAAGGGTGCCATGCAGGGGTGGTGGTGCCTTGTAGCCAGTGCTGCAGACGCCGTGGACTGAACAGCCACCCGACAGGCTGAGCCGCACTCAGTCCCAGGGTCTCACGTGTCCTCGTGGCTGCTCGAGTGCTCGAGGTGCTGAGGAGCCCCAGGTCCCCGCCTCTGTGCTGTGCCCTGGCCGGGTCCTCCATGCCGGGCTGGGGCAGCGGGGAAGGCACCCCAATTGCTACTTTGTTTTCTCACCTCGCGACGACCGAGACCACCTCCTCATTGTCTGTCACTCTGGCCCCACTTTTTCCAGCTTTTCTCACTGACACCCCTAGGTCTCTCCCCTCTGCCCCCTTATAATCCAGTCCCCTGTAATGGGATGTGGGGTCCCGATGGTGTCCTCCTGGGCCAGGTGCACCCCTTTGCGCACTTGGGACCACAGATGTAAACTGTCAGTGGGGCCTGTTTGTCAGGTGCAAGGTGACACTCAGCGTGAGGTGACACTTCGACGCGGTGTGAACCGGCTTCTGTGTGGAAGCCAAGCCCGGAAGGCATCCACCCCATCAGCAGCCCAGCTGCTGAGCGGCCAGAGCTGGCTGCCGTCTTTGGCCCAGGTTCCCCTCGGCTGAGAAAGTGTCCCGCGCCAGATGCCGGGTAGAGAAACGCTTTGTGCTGGAGAGAAATGGCAAGAAGAGCGTGTTCTGCGGGGAAGAAGCGCACATCCAGCTGTCGCCGGCTCTCTGGGAGGTCAGCAGCGAGGGGAAGCTGCCTGCCTGACGCAGATCAGGGGGTCCCAGTCCCGTCCCCTCCTCACTCACTGCATCAGGAGGGGGCCGTGAGGCAAGGGGGAGGTCGAGGAACGGACCCCAGCAGAGCCCTGGGGGAGACTTTCCTCCTGACGTGGAGTCTGATAGTGTCTGTTCTTTGTCATCGTTGAGACAGAAAGCTGAGAAGTCGCGAATTCGCAGGACAGACTCTTCCGTTTGCGAAGGGTCACTACCGCTGTGTGCCCCTTTCTCTCTTGGACGTTTCCTTGCCCACTGACCTCCCGTGGAGAGGGAGGAAGGGGCCCTGCCCAGTCTTCATGCCCAGCCCTTGTTATAAAGTCGTGTTGGGAGAAGCTTGAGCCACACTGCGACCCTTGTCATCTGCAACGCTTCTGCCCCACAGGCCAAACTCTGGGACCCTGGCCTCCTGTTGTCGCCTGGGGCCACAGCATGGCGGTAAAGGCCGCGCTGAAAGGACCCACGTGCGGACTGAGACAAAGGGGGACTAGAGTTCCTCTGGGGGTCCCTGGTCTGACCTGGAGACACACGAAGGACCGCCCGAGGTGTGGGCGTGGACTTTGCTCGTTTTCCTGCAGCAGCCACACTGTGTGGAAACCCGAGTCCACGAGGCATTTCCTGCCTGGGCTCTTGCGTCCACAGTGTTGCAGCCTCCCTGCTGTGCTTTCTCTGTTGGTCAGTCTGTCTTCCCTGATGGACTTTGGTCCGGTGTGATGTGGACTGAGCCTCAGGCCTCAGTATGTCTCTGACACTTTGTGTGGGGCCTGTGACATGGTGGCATCCACTGTGCGTTTGAGGGCTCGTGACTGAGTTCAGGATGCATGAAAAGTGTAAGGAAGGGCTGTCTCGTGGGCAGGCGCACCTGCTGACCTTGAACTCAGAGGCAGACAGTACGGAGCAGATTAGGCAACCCCGTACTTCCTCTTTAATGTGTGTGTGACACTGTGTGCTTCAGAAATTAATCATCTCATAACAACCCACGCCCCGAAGGAGAGATGGCTAGCACTGCGTTTCAGATGCGGAGGCCGGGGAAAGAGTCGCAGGCGGGGTAGGGGGCCGCGCAGGGCTGCGTCCGGGCGAGGGGAGTGGCGGGCGGCTCCAGGGGAGGCCGCGCTCCTGCTGGACACCTGCCGTGCCAGTCCCTGCTGGGGGCTGCCCCCCCCTCCCCCCAGCCTGGGCACGGGGTCTCTGACCAAGCGCGCGGGTCTTTGTCTCTCTTTTCCAGCTGATTTTGCCGGACTCCATGAAAGTCCTGCCGGTGTACATGAACTCGCTGCTGAAGAGCTGCGTGCTGCTCAGCAGGCCCGAGGTGCCCATCGACGAGCGCGCGTTCCACCGGCAGCTGGTCCTGACCATGGGCGTGGCCGACTCGCAGCTCTACTTCTACCCTCAGCTTCTGCCCATAGTGAGCACGTGTTTGTTCTTCTGCCGGGTCAGCGGCGCCGAGGGGCGGGGCTCCCTGGGACCCCGCCCCTTCCGCCCTTTCGGGGTGGGCGCCCCTGAGCTCTGCACCCAGAACGTGCAAGGGCAGGCGGAGCGGGGGAGGCGGCCCAGGCCCGCAGCAACGGGCGGGGGGAGTTAGGTTAGGGAGCAGGGAGCTGTCGGTTCTTTCCAGCAGTGCAGAGGTTCGATGCACGTCACCGCGAGGGGTCGGCTTTCCGATAATGTCGGACTGTCGATAACCTCCGTGCGGAGACCGTAGAGCTCTGGCCCTGGGGGGTGCAGACAGCAGCTCTCTGCTGATGTCACCGAGGTCAGCAGGGACCGCGTGGCTACCCCTGTGGGTGGGCGGCACCGAACAGCTGGTCCGCCCCTGACCACCCCCACCAGTCATGCTGGTCTCTCTTGGCTGCTTTCCCCTGCTCCCCGATGAGTCCCGGGGCTCAGCCCCTGGAAAGCGTCTCCTGTCCAACCGCACTCAGTCCTGGGGTCTTACATGTCCTCGTGGCTTCCAATGCCACTGAGGTACTGGTGAGCCCCAAGGTGCTCCCTGTGCCTGTCCCTGCAGCCCCCTGAGCGTCTCAGGTGTGTAAGGGACACCTTAAACCAGCTGTATGTATCCACCCTCGGGCCTTTTCTCCGGCAGCACCCCCCCCCCCATTTCTCTCTCCTCCGTGGGTTCTCAGGCCGAAGTCCTGCAGCCCCAACTGCCTGCCTCCTCTTGTCCACCTGCACCCCCTTCCGAGGGCACCCACAGTCTCGCCCCTTCCTGAGCCCTGGCCGCCTCTCCTGCGGACTCTGCCTCCCACATCCCCGCAGGCCCAGCTCACAGTGCCCTTGCACCCCGTCCGGTTTGCTTTGGCTTGTCCCATTGCCCCAGCCCGGTGCCGTCCCTGCCTCCTTTCCATCAGCCCTGCTCTGGCCTCCTTGCTGATCCTGAGGGCAGGCTCTGCCTGGGGACCTTTGCACCAGCCGTCCCCTCTCTGGAATGCTTTTCCTTCCAACCCCCCATGGCTCCTTCTCCTGTCTGCTCCGTCCCCACACAAAAGCTGCCTTGCCAACAAGCCTCCCTGGACTCCACCCTCCTGAGTGGTGTTCCTTGTCCTGCACCAACTCAACTCCCCTGGTTCTCATCATAGAGCTTCACACCATCGAATGCTCTACGTTTTGCCTGTTTGTGCTTTTCTTTCTTCCAAAAAACCGTTAGCTGTGTCCGAGGGAGGGATCATTGTCCAAAGCCTGGCATGCAGATGGCGTTCACCAAATGTGCATGGGAGGGAGGGAGCGAGAGTGGGGAGGATGCGGAGGCCGGCTCTGACTCTCCTGCCCCCGCCCGCCCAGCACACGGTGGACGTCAAGAGCACGGCGCTGCCCCCCGCGGTCCGCTGCTCCGAGTCCCGCCTCTCAGAGGACGGCATCTTCCTGCTCGCCAACGGTCTGCGCATGTTCCTGTGGCTGGGGGTCAGCAGCCCGCCGGAGCTCGTCCAAGGGATCTTCAACGTGCCGTCATTGGCACACATCAACACGCACATGGTGGGTGCTTTCCACTGCTCTGTGTCTGTGGTGGCAACAGGTCTTACCTGTTTTTGTTCTCGCGCGACTGTGGGCTACAAGGAAAAAGGGCACGGCCCCCTGTATTAGAGCAAGAGAATTTCGCGTGTGCCAGGCGCCAGTGGGTTGGGGTAAACTCGCGGGTAGAGAGAGTGAGACTTCACAGAGCTGGCCCATGTTTCTGGGTGTTCACCGTGTGACAGTCACCGTCCCCGAACTTTCAGTGCAGCATCTCTCACACGCCACTCCAGGCAGAGAGTCAGGCACCAAGGCCTGGGGACACTCTCCCAGCTGGCGTGGCGGAGGCGGGCTGAACTCCTGGCCGGGCCGGGCGGCAGGGTCAGCAGAGGGCGGAGGGTTCTCCCATGGACCCAGACTGGTCGGCTGAGCGACCTGCAGAACGAGGTTCCCGCGAGAACGTACTGCGTGGCCCTCCGCTGCCGCCCAAGAGCGTCTGTGCTTGGACGGGAGTGAATGCAGATGACCCGAGCCTCTATCCGGACAGCCCGTCGGGAGCCTGGCCCGCTGGCCGCGCTGCTGGCTGTCGTCTTCCCCGCTTGGCGCTGGTGCCTGCGCCGTCCCAGTGGGGCTGGGCGACTGCTGTTCTCGGAGGCCCCACGCGGGTTGGCTGGTGGCTGCAGGTCCCCGCCTCTGGTTGGAAGGCAGACACCTCTGTGGCATCTCGGAGGGAAGGCAGGGTTAGAAGTCCAGGGTTTAGAAAGCTGCGTTTCCATTGTGAACATCGAAAGCACATTTTTAAAGGACTTACAGCTGCCCACATTCCATGAAGAGACTTGTTTGAAGATGAAGATTTAGAAGTGGTGAGACGTCTGCATGAGGTTGGAGTTAAGGAGCGATTAAATATGCAATTTAAAGAAATGGGAACTCCATAGCAAAGCACAATGCGTCTCAGCAGCGTTCCTGGGGAACTTCAGGCGGCGCCCTGCCCTGGCACAGCGAGCGGCCGCGTGCGCGCGTGGGAGTAGCCAGTCGCCACCCCCAGCAGCGCCCCGGCTTGGGCTCGGCCGTGCCCTCTCTGGCCTCCTTCAGAACATCGACAAAAGGAAAACCCCAATGTTGCTCTCGGAGGAGGCACTCGGAGCCAGGAGTGCAAACCTACTGCGTGTCGTTTGTTGAGAAAGAGAATCGCCCTCACACCAGTGAACCCGCGGGAGGTGGACTGAGAACACAAATGGGGGGTTTCTGCTTTTTGTAACCATGCTGTGGAGATGTGGGCCGTGGTCACTTCCTGAGACGTGCGACTGCCACACTCCAACTTTTCCGCGGCCGACTCATAGATGACGCGTCCACTCTGGTGGCTTCGGCTGAGCAGCGGGTGGCCCTGGACAGCACTAGGGCTAGGTCCTCACATTCCCAGGGCTGTGCACAGCTGGACAGGTGTCTTTGGTGGACATTAGCCGGGTGGCAGGGAAATCTGAGGGGCTGCCATCCCCTTGAGCCAGTTCTGGGTTTTCATGTAGAATGGGCAGTGTCTCCCAAACCTCCTAACACCTCAGGGCCCTGCCATGACCCCTGCAGGGTGAGGCGGGTGCATCCCCCCTGCTCCCAGCAGAGGCCAGAAGCAGCCGCCCGGCGGAGGGGCTGAATGTGTCGGCGGGGCCACCCTCTGCCTGGACTCTGCTGGCTGTGTGAGGCTGGGGGCCTGTGGTCAGGCCTGGGGGCTTTCACGCTCACAACACAGTGACTGGCGGAGACGCGTGCCAGTCAGAGCAGCGTTCTCACGTTGGATGTTTAGGTGAAGGAACTGAGTGCACAGTCAAGTACACGGTTTAGACGCGTGTTCTTAACTCAGCATTCTGATCATCACATTGCTGCTCCTGCCTGAATGCTGTCACTCACACTAAAATGCACTTTCTTGCTTGCAGACCGCGCTGCCTGAGGTGGGAAGCCCGCATTCTCAAACGCTCAGAATTATAATGGGCATCCTCCAACATAAAAGGCCGTACTCCATGAGGGTAAGAGCGAGGTTTTTTGTTCCTTCGTTTCTCGAACTTCATTACAGACCCTTTGGATGCATGTCCTACACGTTTATAGAGTAGAAGGCTCACACTGACCTCTGACACCGCCCTGCCCAGGTGCAGGCTGCCCACCTGGACGCAGCCCCCACAGGCCTAGGACAGAACCGGGCCAGGGTCCCTGAACGTCAGTGTGCCATCAGCCTAAACAGCGCCCTCACCTGGGACGGGGCTCCTGCACGCAATGCCTGCTTCTGGGAGATGGGCAAACTGACCAATGGCGAGCTTTATAATCTCTGGGATGTCAGGTGAATGCAGAACTTTCCGGAACAGCTTTCATGCCAGTTTTGGGACAGGACCTAGAGATGGCAGAGAACTCCCAAACTAGACACGCTCTTCAATGTCCCAGAGCCATGGAAGGAAACCTGAGGGTCTCCTGACATGCAGAGGGCATGTGGTGGTGGCCCTGCCCCGTCCCAGCTGCAGAAAGTGATGGAGTGACCAGATGCTGGCCTTGGGCCTGGAGCCCCTCCTTCCAGGAAGTAACCCTCTCCCCCTACGTCCTACCCCCCTCCGACCGTCCCTGTAGGCGCCCTCCGGCTCCAGCTCTTAGAGCACCTGGGGTGGATGGGTATGTGAATGAGGGGTAAATGGTTGGCGGGAGAGCGGGACAGCCTTAGCTTCAGCGCCACAGAATCACATGGCCCTGCCACCCCAAGTGCCGTCTGTGTGACAGCCCCAGATCCACAGGGGCAACGAGGGCTGGAAGGGCTCCAGTCTAGCCCTAGCGCCCGTCTCCATGTCCCGTTTGATGTGGAGGAAGTTCGTTTTAATGACATCTCCAAACTGCTCTCATTCCCACATGAAATCCGGGTATGCAGTGGGCAGGTTCTGTGAGTTTCACGTGACTCTCAGAAGTCCGGTGTATTCACATGGCTGCACGTCCCAGTTGGACTAGCCACGCTGAGATGTTCAACAGCCATGTGTGGCCAGTGGCTGCAGTGCTGGACACCACAGCCCCAGGGAACCTGGAGAGTGGGGCAGCCTTCTCTGCATGGTCCCCTCCTGGCCACTCCCTGTGTACCTGCACAGCCGACTCAGACCTGGGCATCACGCCTCCTCCGGTCCCCTCACCTCTCTGAGGTGCTACCTGGGCTCAGACCTTCCCTGCATCATGTTTCCTACTGAGGCCCAAGCTCATCCTGATGTCACAGGTCCCTGCGCTGCATGACTGTCAGCTGCGTGTGCTGCTTTACATGTGGCCAGGACTGTGTGGCACGTGGTCCCCCGCCTGGCTCCTGGCAGACTGCGTGGCGCATGACCCCGTGTGGCTGTGGACCGTGTGTGGCACGTGGTCCTGGGTGGCTGTGGCAGGGCTGGGCAGCCCTTCCCCGAGCACTCAATCTGTTGAGGCTCCCCAGCCAGTGTGGGGTGAGCGCCCCTGCACCTGCCCAGGAGGCTCACACGGACACTGCGTCCTGGGTGAAGGGGGCATACAGGAAACTGAGCCCCCCAGAACACGTTTGTAACCAGCTCGCCTGTTGCTCATTTCCCAGCTCACGATCGTGAAGCAGCGAGAGCAGCCAGAGGTGGCTTTCCGGCAGCTCCTGGTGGAGGACAAGGGCCTGGATGGAGGGTCATCCTACGTGGACTTTCTGTGCTGCGTGCACAAAGCCGTCTGTCAGCTGCTCAACTGACAGGCCTCCCCCTCAACTGGGGGTCCTGCGGAGACCACCCATGCTGTTCTCGGTGCCTATCCTCCAGGCGACAGACTGCAGGCTGCTTCCGAGTTCTCTCCAAGCCGGCCTTCGCCTCGTCCCCGTTGGTGCTCAGGGGTCAAGCTAGCGGATGGGCCTTTGGCCCTGGCCGCACCGCTGTCCCACGCAGGTGGCTCCGTCCCCGTGCACCAGGGCAGTTTACAGACTGTACATCCCAGACCTTTCTTTGTGCTGGGCGTATAAATTATTTTTCAAAATGTATAGATTTGGGATGAAGTCTTCTCAGTTCCTCTCCTATTTACAGTGAGGGAAAAAACTTAATTTTTACATTGTTTTTTAAATCACGTAGCCCCACTGACCACACTTTTCAACTCGAGGTTTGCTCAGCAGACTAAGTGATCTTGGAGTCTCTGGTAGAAGGATCTGCGTCCTGTGTTCCTTCCGTAGTTCCGTCTGTGTGTGGTCTCTACGGCTGCCTCCGCAAGCCTCTCAATGGCGCCCTGTACAATCTGGAAGGCTCCCACCTGTGTACGACAGATCTCAGCTGGTGTCAATAAATCCCTCCACACGCTTGCTCGGCTGGCGACTCTGCTTCCGGTGTGCGGGCCCCGGCTTGAGAAGGCGCAGGTCTACGGGGGCCGCTTGGTGGCAGTGCCTCACTCCACAGGCTCCCCGAGTGACAGAGACAGGGCCCCGACAGGGATGGCACAGTCGCTGTTTGAACGTTCAGTCAGATGGAAGCGTGTTGGTCTGTCGCACCCCTGGGAGGCGGTGGGAGTTAGCTGACATCTGAGCTTACGGTTTCTTGAATTTTGCTTTGGAATTATTTTCATAAATACAAAATTCTTAACCATGCTTATATGCTTTAAAAATCTTACTTCAGTAAGACAGGAGAGGAGAAAAGTAAGCTCTAATCTTTTGTAAAAATTAAGTTTAAAGAGGAAAGGAAACAGGTCATTCCACTTGCTGTTGCATACGCCCTGCCTGGGGACTGAATCCACAACCTCGGGGCAGCAGGACAGTGCTCTAACCAATCATCTCGGCCTCCTGTTTCCCGGCCTCGGAGCCTGGCCTGTGGACGGCCACACCAGCCAGGCTCCGGTGCAGCCTGTCCGAGTCAGGCCAGACCCCTGCATCGGAAGCGCTGCTGCAGGAGGAAGGCAAACACCACGAGACACCCGTAGAGGCACAGGTAGAGCGATTACCTGGTGTCGTGTGTGAGCAGCGTGAACTGCTAACCTGCGTCTCTCTGAACAGAAGTGCCCTCGACTTCCTAGCCTCTCCTTTAGAGACACAAGCGCCTAGAAGGGGCAGGACAGTGTGATTACCCCAGCGCTCTGCAACCTCCCTGCCACCAGGTGAGGCACTCAGGTGCATCCCTGGGGGGTGCTCGTCCACGGCTGCCGTCCTGGGTTCCAAAGTGTCCCCACTGAACACTCGTAACACGCTCAGAGATGACGGTGTCCTGTCCCCCTGGAGAAACTGTATTTCCCTTTCTTTCAGTGAATTCGGTTACACAGTGTTTATAGGGCAGCATTAAAATACAGTACTGCATGCAGTACTTGACGAGCAAAATTAATTTTAGTTCCCCAAAGGCAAAAATGTAGGGAGATGCTCCATGTCTCAGACCTGCCCCTCCCCTCCGGCTCCAGCTGGGGCTGGGCAGTGAGGCCCACACGGCCCAGAGCTCTCAGACCCTCACCCAGTGCAGATCTGCAGGCCCGGGTCCAAGCCCGCCTGGTCACTGAGGTGCTCTGGGCACTCGGCTGTTCTCAGAGAGGAACTGAGCAAGCCCATCCCGGCGGGACCACCGGCCGCCACAAAGCCGGCTCCCGATCACTGCACGGGTCGGCACCGTGCGCTCAGCTCCCACAGGCTTCTCACTGTGCACCTCTGATTCTCGATAGTTTAGAGCATCATCAAGACGTGGTATGTCTATTAGCACCTCTCTAGTCAGAGGCAAGCACCCTGACCGTGTTAGTGTTCCATCCAGTGTGGGGCGGAGAACCCGGGAGGGCTGCTGGGGCTTTGGGACACAGTTTGCCCTCTGTGCCTAGAAGCTGGCGGTGGCATGTCCAAGGATGTGATGGGGGCTCTGCCAGACTTCAGTGGCTCAATTTGTGGGACAAATGGTGTTTCTGGGAGGTCCCAGATGTACAGCATCAAAGCTGACGATGGGCACTGGTTAGCCAAGCTCCAGTTTAGTCCCTGCCAGCAAACACCAAAGACAGGACAGGCCGAGTCCGCCGTGGACCCCACGTGGCAGGGCCGCTCTAAGAAAGGCCTTGCTTAAAGCACAGGTTGATGTTCTAACGACCACGAGAAACTCCACAAAGGGCACTAACGAGAATGCGTCCCAGCAGGGCCATCACACTGTCAGGTCAGGAAGGACTGCACAGCACAGACCAGGAAGGTCTGGGGTGACGCGCACATGTCAAAGACCCCAGAGTTTCAAGTGCAGGATGGGGGCGCTGTGGGTTTTAGAGGGAGCCGCTGTGACGGACCAGAAAGCCCGAATTCAGCAATGAGGACGGCACAAGAGGACTCCCACGACAGCTGAGACGGTGCTGGGCGGTCACAGCACTCACCTGACTCCTTCCACAGCTGCGTCCCCCTTACAACCGGCAGCGGGTGGCCCCACAGGCACCTGGCCACAGAGGAAGACCGGCAGGTGGTTGAAGCTTCCCTGGGTGCGAACTCCGCACCCACCAGAGGCTCCTCTACTTGCAAGGGTCTGAGCGGTCCACCGCCACCAAGCTGGTCCGTGCCAACTGCATGCGGCCGCTGCCACGCCGACCCCACACCTGAACCACGTCCTGCCATCTCTCCCTCGGTGCGGTCAGTGGGGACCCCTCTACACTCCGACTGCATCTCCATGGGCCTAACTGGTTCAGCGGAGTTTGGGTCTGGGAACCCCCTCCCCAGCACACATGCCAGGTGATGCCACCGGCTCTGCCCTCGGCTCTTGCACTGACAGCAAGTCAAGGGACTGAGCCTGGGGGGCTCCGCAGCCTGCCATCTCGGGGCGCCGGGTGCAGGGGAGATGTCGCCACTAAAGAGAAACACCATGTCTGTCCTAGAATCGCCAGACCTGTAATTACATGTAGTGTTGGGGTGCTCACCCTAGAGCTTTCAGAACGTGGGAGACATGTAGGGTTACTTCAGGATTGCTGGCTTCTGTCCCCAACACAGAATCAGCATGTGAAGCAACTGAGAAACCCTCAGGGCGATCCCCAGACAATTCTGTGGAAACAGCGCAGATGCAAACATAAAGCTGGTTGACAGTCCAGAGAGGTTGGTGTAGCAAGTCCAAGTTCACTGCGAACCTACCCTGAGTAAAGACTATTGTAAAAGTGATGCTATGCCCTGGTCAGTGCACTGAGTGCCAGCCTGTGAACCAGAGGGTCGCTGGTTTGATTCCCAGTCAGGGCACGTGCCAGGTCCCAGCAGGCGTTTGCATGAGAGGTAACCACAGTGACGTTTCTCTCCCTCTCTCCTTCCCTCTAAAAATAAGTAAATAAGTAAAAAGCGATGCTGACTTTTAGGGACAGGAAGGGAAAACAATGAGTCACTCCTTCCTGTTACAAAGGTGCCACATCATACTGCCCTGGGGACAGTTCTAGGCTCTGCCTCCTCCTTTCCAACCACCTGCTCTTACTTCCTGCTCTCCACACGGTGGGCTGTTACTTCCTTTACCCTCAACCCTGAGAGGCCACCCCTCACCCTGCATCCACTCCCCCTGGGTGACCAGGCAGGTGTGCAAGGCAGACCTGCCTCCCTCAGCTGGGCACAGGACTCAGGACACACTCACTCGTCCTGTCCATAGGGTGAGCCTTCCTCGCTAAGGACCCCGCTGGGTGACTGGGCATTTCCCCGCACTCTTCCTTCCCAGGTCGACTCCGACAGCTGTCTCTCCAGGTCATCTGTCATCACTGAAGTCGAACCTGCCGTTTCAGGAAAACCTCTACCTGACTGTGATGCACCATACCTCCCCCAGACGCCACCCAGAAAGGTGATGGAATCAAAGGCTCCCTGCGCCACGCACAACTGCAGGCCGAGCCGGCTCCACCCTCAGGCTCGTAGGCCTCAGCCCTCTTCCTGCAACTTGGTCCTTGTCCTCTCACTGGGCGTCATGTGGGGACGACCGGCTGTCTGGGACAGGCCGGCCACTGGCAGGTGCCACAGACCAAGAGTGTTGGCCTGGGCCAGCCCTCCCTCATTTGCAGACCACGGCGACTCCAACCACAGGGGACAGACTCCCAGGGTTCAGAGGTCTCCAGTTTCGTTAGGAAAGCGACACCCCAAGTAGAAAACACTGGTCAGGAACAACAGTGCTACTTCAGCTGGGAAATTCATTTAGAGCCCGAGTTCCAGACAGGAAGAGCAAGAATGCGAACCCCATCCAACAAGCCTGCTGGCACCCCAGTCCGAGCATGGCGCCCTCCTGCCCTCAGCACGGGCACAGCTGTCCTGCCCCCGAGCCGTCTTCTCAAGTGGAGGGTCCTGCCCAAATTGCCAGTTTCACGTTAAGCTTTCTCCAGAAGAAGCCTTAAGTTTGTGCCACTTCCTCACTGCCGAGGACACCCTTCCCTGGACGCTGGAACCTGGCACCGGAGGGTCAGGGGCCTCTTGCTGCCTCCACTTCCCCCACTGTGCCGGCTGAGGGGCCGCCTGGGGGTCAGTCCACATCCACCTGAGCGCAGGCACTCGCACCCGTGTCCCGCCGGCCTCTTGGGAAGCTGGGTGGGGTCACTGCAGCTACGCAGCTGGGGGCACAGTGAGCTTTTCCCAAGTCTGCCTGCCAGGCTCTCCCTCTTCAGCCAACCTGCCACCTGGCCCCAGGGGAGGTCCAGAGCATGAAGGTCTGGGACCTGATGTTCAGTCTCCAAGATTACGTAACGGAATCACAGGCGAGTTTAAGGTTAAGAAAAAAAGTACCTTTTTTATCATGGCAGTCGGAAAATGCCAGGCTCCTGCCAGCAGCCCCGCTTTGGACAAGTGCTCTCCACAGGCCCCAGCCTCCTGTGGCTGGGCCAGAGGCTCCCAGGCCCTGGACTGGGTCTTTCTCTGTTCGCCTCAACTCTGTCCACAAAGCAGCAGCCTTGCCTCTGAGGACAAACTCGAGGTGTGAGGGTGTCTGTGTCGCTCCGTTCCATCTGGCTCCATGCACGGGGGAGAGGCAGGACCGGGCAGTGTGGGACAACCCCAGGGAGGTCGGCAAAGGCCAAGGGTGAGCTGGGGCGGGTCCCAACCGTGGTCTCCCCAGGGAAAGTCCGGCCGCACCGAGGAGGTGCAATGCCTCCCAGGCTCAGGCGCTCATAGTTACCGAGGTGGGAAGCCACCCCTGTGGGCGCCTCCACGCCCACCCCGGAAGCCACCCCTCTCCCCTCGGAAGTTGGATCGGTTCCGCTCGCGTCCTCGGCCGGCAGAAGTTCCCCCCCTCCCCCCACCCCTGGGGGCCCCGCCGCCCCGATCGGATTTGGATTTGGGAGGAGGCGACTTGGGTCGGAGTCTCTCGATCTCCTCCGTGCACCCCGTCAGGTAGGAGTTGGGGGCGCTGAAGTAGGACGCGTAGGTCTCCGCGTTGTAGTTGCTGTTTGTCAGCGTCGGCCCCACTGTGAGCCAGCCTGAAATGGGAGGGACAAAGGTGACCCTTTCCTTCAGCTCCCCTACCGACCTGTTAGGAGACATTCCACACCACCCGTGCCTTCTCCAGGGTGTCCCCATCGCTCTCCCGACGGGGACCATTCTCACGGCAGCATGGCACTTGGTCACGGCCACAGAGAGCCACGTGCACCTACATTGCTCCTCCCTCAGACCGGCTTTTGGGACCTGCCTTCCTCTGTCTCAGCCCCCACCTGATGCTCTGGGAGAGCTGCGGCGGGAAAGAAAATGCCCTCCACCACACCGAGCCTGGGCCCAGCGAGAACTTAGCTCCACCTCACCTTGCCACTTGTGGACATGGAGCCTCTTCTTCTGGTTCAAGTCCTGGAACCAACGCCCCCACCCCATCGGCCCAGCTGCGTCCTAGGAACTCACCCGGGAGCGGGCTGTGCCCACCCCTCCCTCCCCTCCCCACCGCTGCCCTCAGGCGGGGGCCGCGTGTACGGCAGCCAGATGTGCACGCTGCGTGCTCCCCACCTGTCCTCTACTTCCTCCAAATGCGGGGGCCTGAAGCAAAGCCCCCACACGTCCCTCCTCTGTGCACCTGCCATGCTTTCTGGACAGTGCCAGGTCTGGCACCCAAGGTCCTTCTGAAGGAGCCTGCACTAACGCTGCAGCCCCTGCTCATGACCCCAACAGTGACCGTCTCCTCTGCACCTGTGCCCATCTGTTCCCATCCTGTCAGCCACTAGCTCTCGGTCCCCCTCAACCTGCGAGCCAAGCCCACGTCCCTACAACCTCCCTCTCAGGGCTCCCGTTGCCGCACTGCTGGACAGCTCCGCTCACGAGGACGGTCTCGGACGGATGAAACCATCCCGGGCTGGGAGGACCCACAAGGAGCCTCGAGTGCTCAGTGGACACATGCTTTGGGGTTCCCAGGTACAGTGATTCTTTTAAGGGACACTGGGGGTATGCCTCTGCACGGCCCAAGAGACAGGGCCTGCAGCGCAGTCAAGGAATCTCTAAGAACTGGGCTCTCATCTGAGAAATCTGATCACTGTGTCTCTGCCCACGGCCCTCAAGGCTACTCCAACCCTTCTGAGCAGAAACCGGGCCCTAAAGCAAAGTCCTGGCCCTTCATACCCTGACTGTCACCCTAGTCTTCCTGGAGGAGCGAGTCCACATCACACTGACTCAGGGACGCTCTGAAAAGTCACCTCCACCGTCCCCATAAGGAAACAAGCAGGCACTACAGGTGCCAACAAAGCCGAGATCCATGTCCCACAGGTGTGGCATTTTCTGCAGGGCTGGTTGGCCACTCCCCTGCCCACCCCTCCACTCAGCACGATGGTCACTGAGTGCTGGGGCGCTGGGCAGGAGGAAGTGGGCGGGCCACCTCTGACCACAGTCGCATGGCTAAACGCATCGACCATTCGGATGGCGTACATGATATGAAGAACCAGAGAACAGATTCGGGCAGGAGGGGCGGGAGGAGGGCGGGAGGGGAAGCCGGCAGTGCAGGCCCCGCTGTGGCGGGAGAGGCGGCCTGCACACCTGCAGTTCCTCCGGAAGAGGAAGAGGCCCCAGCTCCGGAGAACCCCGGTCTACCCTGTGCTGCGTGGCGCCTCCTGGCTGCTGTGTCCCAGGGAGCACGAAGCACTCTGCTTCCCCCGAGGTCCTACCTGGCCGAATTGTACTATCTCTTCCGAACAGATGGAGGCGCCGTCTCCCCAGACAGAAGTGCTCGATGATGTGGAAAATCTCCACGGGTTTTTCTATGTTGCCAATCTCCGGCTCTTCCGTGATGATCAGGTCGATGTCGACGTTGGCGTGGATGAAGTCCCCGTCTGTGCTGCGCTTCACGGTGCCCTTGATCCCCATCAGGCAGTGCTCCTACACACGAAGCCCACGCAGACCGCTGAGGCCCTTGCACCCAGCGACAGTTCGCACTCCTGATGCCCCCACGGCCAGAACGACCCTCACTCCCTGGGGTCTGTGGGCAACCCTGGGGGAAAATCGGGGTTCCTGGCTGCGGGGAGATTACGGCTTCAGCGCCCTCACACTGTGGAACTGCGTCAACGGCCGTGGGGTCTGTTTCCCCTGCAAAACCTCACCGTGACCCATTTGAACCAGTTATGGAAACAGGGACCTTGACCTCGGAACCTTCCAATAACGTTATCCTGGCCTCAGTGACCACGATAACACTGCACACGGGGTGGGCCTTCTGACACGCAGACGCAGCTTTAGGAACGGCTAGACTTCCGAAAACTTCTGACAAGTAAACGTGCAAATCTAACTGTTTCCCTTCTTGTTTTCGGACCTTCTCTCCTAAATCTGGATGGCAGGACCGTGGCTGAAACACACTGACCTCTCACTGGCTTCCAGGACCTGGCAGCCCCAGATGGACGGACCCCCCCCACCCCGTGGCCCCCGGAGACTGCAACACTGGAGGACAGAACCCGTCAAGGCTGACGTGTGGGGCGCACGCAGGGGAGTGTGCCTTGGCCGAGAAGAAGGGCCAGACCTCGCTGTGTGCAGCAACTCGGACGGGCCTGGGAGGGCTGGCTAAGTTAGACGAACGCCCCACGGTATCACTGCTGTGTGGAATCTAAGCAGCAAATTGGCCAAACGGAGCAGAAATGCACTCAGACACAGAGACCAGCCTGGTGGCCGCCTGAGGCGTGGGCGTGGGGGCAGGGTGCGGGGGACGGGATCCAGGAGCACAAACTTCCAGCTCTGAAACAGACAAGTCTGGGGGGCAACGAACAACAGAGAACTCGGCCGACAAGCCTCTAGTGACCCTGCGCAGTGACAGCAGGCGAGCAGACCCACGGCCACTCTGCCGTAAAGGCTGGGTGGCCGGGCCGCAGTCCTGGAGCGAGCGTGGTGCCTCGGGTCAGCTACACTGCAGGGACCCCCCATGGACGCGCTGCCCCGATGCTCAGCGCCTCTGCCCAGGCGTACGAGAGGAGCCTGCGCCAGCACGGGACAGCACAGTCATTCAGGAGTGATGAGAACTATCTCAGAGACAGACTGAGGGGACTTAATACAAACAAAAGTAAAGACAACCACACAGCAGAGTCGATACCTTCGTTCTCTGGAAGACAGCCTTTGGATCCAAAGTCTTAGTCTTCCCAGGATTGTTCTTATTGGTTTTAATCCAACAAATGTCTTCACATCTTCTGTAACCCCACTTGCGTAAACACTAGAAATGAAATTTAAGAAACCCTTACTGAAAAGAGATAAGCATTATTTACAATAAGGAGCCAGCATTAAAAACTTCTTGAGGCCCGAGATGTCACAAGAATTGTGTTTTGGCACAGACACAGAGAAGGGTCTCTAAGCACACAGGACACACAGGGCCCTCAGATGCCGATGCGGCTTGTTGCCCAGCCACAGAAAGCTCGCGGGGGGTCCTAATGCTTTGAGGCCAACCTTCCATTCTCATCAGGGGGAAGCGGGTATTCAGTGGTAATGCTCAGCCCCCCAATCACAAAATAACCCCAAAGATCATCAGATTCCTGACACTTCAATCTGCTACCCGCCGACAGAGCTGAACATTGCCGAAGATGTTTTTTTCCAAGTGAGTCTTATAAAATGTTATTTTTATAATACTAAACCTCAAAAAATTCAAAGACTTAAATTAAAATGACTGCGTATGTCTTTTTCTGGGTAAAACTTTACTTCCGTCTCTATACAATCTATAAAGTAGCGATCTGAGCCTTCCTGTCCGAGACCCGTTACACGTGGACCCGTGACCAACACCGGCCACCACACTGCCCCTGTCTCTTACCACTCGCCCGAGGTCCAGCCCCTCCCCGGAGCCACACCAGAGGAAGATGAACGACCGAGGCGCTGCAATCTCATCTATCTCTAACTTCATGATCTGTAAGAAACCAGAACACAGCATGAAAGCTTTGTCTCCCATTTGTCCTGGGAATGCTCACTGAGATTTAGCAGGGTTTCCAGTAGACGTAGTCTTTAAACGTATGAATCTTCATCAGGTCACAGGATGGGTAACAAATTCTGTCCCTGAAACTTCCTGTCCTGTCGTCCCTTTCTCTGCACTGGATAACAGACATACGCAGACATGAACTCTGACTTTTTTATGGGGAGAGGTTACCGGAAGCCGCGTCTACAGGATGTTACGGGACGTAGCTTGACAACAGCCTTTACATTTTACAGAAAAAGAAACCGAAATGAAAACAAGTTAAGTTATCCCTAAATTAGGGGCAAAACTAAAATGAGGTGTGATGACATCTAAGTACTAGGTTTTATTCATCTCTGAATCTCCAGCACAGTCACTGCCTGGAACAGAGTGGCACTTAATAAACATCCGTTATTTTTGTTATTGATGACAACAACGTAACTTTTTATAACTAACTGAAGTTATAACTTTGTTTTATTTTATTTAGGGAAATGCAAGTTTATTGCAATTACTCTATGTTGAAATTATGTATACTTTTTGCCCAGTATACCGTTGGCTCCTCAGAGAGCAGAAACTCTTACAAACACTCACTCCGGGACGTCCACGTTCGCCAAAACCAACCGGTTCAGGATGCGCTCCCTGTCACTCTGACCACCGTGGCCTCTGCTAGCTACGCGTCCCCGGACGCAGAGACAGGAGCGGTGTGTCTGCCACAGACTGCTCATTGGCCGCCTGTGCAACCTCTGCCTCCAGAGGCACTGTACTAGTATCTGCTAACGCACCTAGGCCTTCGGCCGCAGCACACTGCGAACCTACATGCAGGGTCCCTAAGAAAGCGGGGTGACATCTACAGCCTTCACCCCCTTGGAGAGCGAGCGGCATGTTAGGAGGCACAGGGTCCCACCCACGTCGTCCCAGGTCCAGCACTTCTCATTGGCGGCGATGCCGGTCTCCCGGTAGTACTCCTCCAGAGGGGGTTCCAGGAGAATCACGTCGAACTTGGGGGTCAGCTCTCGGATGTCAAAGGCCTCTATGTCTGCTTGTAAGTACCTGTTGAGTCCGGCACAGAAAGTGAGGAAGAGAGTTTCAAACCTCTTCAAACCTTACAGGTGGGGGTGAAAGAAATGGCCTCAGTGCCACCAAGCACTGGTGACAAAGCAGCTGTGGGGCGCTCGCCCAGGTGTGGACGGAGCATCCGCCAAGGCCCTTCCAAGGACAAGTGCAACCTTGGCTGCCTCGCACGCCCGGGACACGAGCCCCTCTTGTTTTCGCACTGAGAACCCGCGCTCAGCGGTGAGACTCTCAATCCCTTTCCGTTGTCACTCGAGTATTTTAAGGAATACCACGTTCCTTTTTTAACTGTTCAGTCAGTTTAGAAAAACTATTTCTCTGTAAATTTTAAATCCCTCCCGCTAAAAAATAGTTCCCAAATTATCTTTCTTTCTTTCACATTAACAGCCTCTGCTGGCCACCTAGTATAAGTTATCACTAGCCTTTATTGAAAAGTTATGTCCACGTAGTGGGAAGGTGTTTCGAATATAAAACATTTAAGTACAAAATACCGTGAACACAGTCTTTTTCAAAAGGATGAATCCTAGAGTCTGCTAACACTGTCCCCAGGGCCTCGGACCTCTCTGTGGCTGCTCTATTCATCAAGGGGGTCCACTTCAGCAACCTGTTAAATGTGCAAAATGTTCACAGCGGTCTCCGTGTGAGATAAACAGGTTCTCTAATTTCAAAACCTCGGACATGTTTTTAAAGAAAGCATTACTCCGTTTAGCAGAGGCTAAAACGAACCTCCATCCCAAACATGTCAAGAGCTGCAGCCCTGGATGCTGAGTTTCAATTAATTTTCACTTTCATCTTTTCCTTCATCCAAGGTGTCTGCACTCCCTCAGTAAATAACTCTTTGAGAGGAAAAGCTATTTAAAAACATTTCAAATAAATTCAAGGACACAATAAATACGAATGATTTTCTAAGAAAAAAGAATTTAAAGATGCTCTAAGCAAATTATCTGAAAAACTGAAAACAAATGAAATGAGAACCCACTGGTGCACCTAGCACTGGAGTTTCAAACTAATATATTTTCCTATAGATACATTACAAAGAAGAAATGCATGACGGTGTTAGCCAGGAACAGGTGCTGAGAAATTTCTGAACAGAAAAGTCAGCAGATAGAGAGGTAGCATTTTAAGCCTGAGTTGGGAACAAAAGTAATTTTAAAAACCGCTTACATAGGAGGAGTGTTAGATTTTGCTATTAACTCATCCTTCAGCCTGATGAGCTCCCTCAGCTTAGGGTATTCTTCAAATCTGTCAGCCAAACCTGAGAAAACAGCAATTCTACGTGTCAGTGCACCTGAAGCCAGCGCTGGAGAGCGGAGAGGCTGTGCTCTGTTCTCAGGGACACAGAGCAACACCCCCCTCGCTTTATTCTCCTGTCCTTCCGAGAAAGGTAATTCTGAGCATTTTAAACATTTCATACACATACTTCACGTCTATCAGTCCTCATCCCACGAGCCAATAAAAAGCCCAGACGCTCCGAGCCAAGCTCGAGTCATCAGACCGTGTCCTATTTACTGATTTAAGTGATCTGCTCACAGCATCGAGTTCACCCACTCTTTCCTTGGGGAAGGGAAAACTGCCGTTCTCTCATGCTTCCCTCCTTTTCATGTAGATGGAAAACACCAAGTAAAAGTGACCACTCTTCCTGTTTTATAATCAGGTAGAGACAAAACCCAGCAGAGAGGAAGTATTGCCGATGACCTCGAATCAGTGGGCTAACCTGGGGAACGAAGCCAGCGAGAGTCAGCCCTCTTGAGAAGTGATCTATGAGCTAAACGAGCGACATGCACAGAAGCCAGAGTGGGCGCAGCACACGCCCAACAGGCCCGACGCACCTACGTCCCTGATGAAGTTCTGAGGCCGGTGTCCCGTGTCCACAAAGTGCTGGCAGTAGTCATTGTGGGGGTTCAGACTCTGTGTCCCCTAAAGAAAGAGCGAAACGAAATTAATGCACGCACTCTGACACACCGACTCTGCGCTTTGCTTGTAAATGTGAGACACATAAAATAAGTTGCTTTACAGGTTAAAAGACACAAGTAACACGAGAGTGTTCCTCTTCAGTAGCTACAGACATTAACGCATTACCTTACCCTAAGTAGGCAAGTATCACAAGGCTGTTGCATGAATAATTTGAAATAACCTTCACAATAATGATTTTTTAATAACTAAAAACATCTTGAAACAAATAGGTATTTAAAATCTTTTCAGTCACAGAGCTGCAATGGGAAAAGTTGTAAGACTTGAGAATCACTGATTTACCTTAAGGAAAGTACTGGAATCTTTGTAGATCTCTTCTTCATAGGGCAGGTTCTCCTCTTCCTGCTGCATCTCCAGCTCATCCTGGGAGGGTTAAGGAGGTGTCTCATGCACGGATGGAACAGTTTACATGTGTTATATCCTGACCGAGACTCAGTGTAAATATTTTACTTCTCTAGCGCTAGCGGATAATGCATTTTTCAAGTTATCACTGAAGTCAAACATTGAAATCTTTGCTTTCTCCTCATTCGGTCTAACTAGTTATTTTCCCGAATAAGATAAAAATTTTCACTTCATTTTCATCAATAGTTGTCTATCACTACTGTTTTATTGATCAAATCATCTAGAACTATTCAATCTCAAATATAACACTATAAACATTAGCATTAGCTCGAATTAGAAGATGTAACCAGCAACGGGCCAATCTCACTGCTAATAGACTGAAACACACGAAACCGTTTTTACAAGTGCAAGACGCCAGACCACGGGGAGTTGTGTGTGGTTCAACCTAAAGCGACCAAGAGTATTTGGGCGACGTGCCAGCCCACATCAGACCGCAGCAGACAAGGCAGTGTCCCGAGAGAGGTGCCTACACCACCGAACCACTAGGGACTCACTGTGGCCAGGCCTCCCCTTGCTCTTCAACGCAGTTACACTTCAAAACCTCAGGTTTTCATTGTCATGCTTCCTTTTCAACTAAACGTTGCGATTACAAATTTAGAAGGCGGGTGTCTTCTTGGGCCTCTTTCAGAAATAGTTCTACTCGGCCCTCTTGCAGTTTTCCCAATACTTCATTCAGAGTGCCCCACATTCTTAACAGTGAACGACACAAATCAAAAGATAGTGTTATAACCTTTTGAAATCCAATCCGATGACCTGAAGTTCCTGATACACCCACCTCCTTATTGTTACTGAGGAATACTCCGGCCCAGGGCTCCCCAGGCATCGCACTAAGTGCCTTGTGCACCTCACCCAATCTAACCCACAGGAGTCTGTTAAAATGAGGGAAGCGATACAAAGGTCTAACTCCACTGAGTATACCTGTGCTCAATTACACAAGCACATACTACAGTTACGACAGTTATTTTAGGCCCTTTAATATTCAGCTTCCTGTGAAACCTGTTTTCCTGGGTAAGAATCTATTACTGTTAAGGACTTATTTTTTCTTGACAATGGAACTGCCCTGTTCTCTACTTGCCTTATACTCTTCCATTTTGTCTTCATCCGTGTCCCCTTCATCCTGATACTTACGTTTTGCATTTGGAGCAGAGGTATCGTAGGAAGCCCTGAGAATGAAAACAAGCATCAGACAGGTACACACAAGGTGTGTAAGTGCTTCTGTTAACGGCATTAAATAACAAATAGCAAAACAGGATACCGACATTTCTCCCTGATTAAACAGCATCTGTTCACCCAGTCTGTAAGTCCATCTAAAACATGACACGGCCTGATGGCACTTCTGTATTTATTTTGACTGGAAAGCAGCTGAGTGAGAAAAGAGGCTTTGGACACAGACACGGGGCAAAAAGGGACTTCTGTGTTCGCACGTGTCGACAGCAACGCCAGTGCTCAAATGACAACTAGAATCCTGAAAAACCTGAGGTGCTGTGCAAACTGCCAATAGTCACCACTGTCGGGGTCAAGTCTGCTCTCTTGCGTAAGAACTTATGAAACGTAATTATTTATTCACGGTACAGAAGCTAATCCCCAGTGCTGTGCCTCCTCACTGCTACGTGGGACACATTCCACCACTCACGGACTAGCCATAAAAACTAGCGGTTCTGAAGCCTGTCCTTGGACGCTCTTGTGACACCCTTCATACGCAGGCTTATTTGCTGGTTAAAACGGTAGCCCTTTCATGGGACCCACCTGCACGTCTCCCTCGTCTCCGCGATCTCTCTCTGCTCGTCCTTGCTGTTTAGCACGGCGCCGATGCTGTCCGCACTTTCGGCCCCCAGCTGCGGACAGAAGCCAGAAATGGGATCAGTCGGCATTTTCTGTTTTGGGTTACAGTTGAGAGTAAGACTTTGCTTTGCCTATCTTTTACTTTTAAAGTAAATAAAACATGATTTAGTAATAGCTGTAGTAACAAAGAAGCTAACAGCCTTTATAGTGTGGTCGGCACTATGTCAAACACATTGCCTCCAGCCAGTCACATACTACACCCTATTTATCCCACGCTGCAATAAAAACCCTTCAACTTCTATTCAAGCCAAATCTTTATACAATGATTGGAGGCACAACAGAGGGCTTTACTGGTTCCTTAAAAATGGAAATGCAAAATCGGATTGGCAGTTGGGGGCATTTTGCGAAACACAGCTGTAGACAATGGCTGAGACGGGGCTGGTGGCTACGTGGAACGGTGAGATTAATTCAGAGTCTTCAAGACCGAGGGGTGCAGAATGCAACCGACAGGCCAGGAGCACCAGCCACTGAGTGCAAGCAGAAGGGGGCGAGCAAACCCGCAGGGCGTAGTCGCTCCAGCCAGGGAAGGGGAAGGCACGCCGAAGCACCAGAGCCCCAGCCCCCAGCCTTGGTTTCAGACAAGCGCCACTGCTGAGGTGGCCCGCGCGTTGGCTCCTGCAGTCATACTGCTCCAGCAGACCTTCCAGGCCTCTGCTCTCCTTCCTCAGGGGAGGGGCGCTCCCCACGGGAGACACCCGGAGTGCTTTCTAACCTTCTCATTGCTGACTCCTCTTTTCACGGCCTGGTGAGTGCACTTTTTCCTCGGCAGGCTCTCCAGGTACAGTCTGTAGAATGAGTGGCTGCCCCCAGGGTTCCCCTTTGCCCCACCTTTCCTCGTTCAGACCGCAGCACCCAACACAGCCGTCAGCGACCGTGCGCCCCACTTCTGTTCACTCCCCACCGACACCGTTTCGTGGTCTCCGCCAGGACTCCCAGTCACTTCATGGGTCTCCCCTTCCTCACCCCTCCCCACTGAAGAGGTGCCCTCCTGAGGAAGGGCTGACAGCTGTTGTGCAGCGGCCACGTGTCTGACTCACAGCACGTGTTCAGGACGGATGTAAAGGGACCAATGAGGCTTCCTACTAGGGGCTAAGTTAGAAAACAATGTATTGCAAGAGAACGGCTTTCAATCAAAATTCTGTTTACATATGTGATTGTCTTCTCATGCTCCAAAAAGTTTTTTAAATTGTGGAGTCGCTGAATTAAGTAAATAACAGGTTTCCCATTAATGGTAGCACTGAACATATTACTTGAATAATTATGACAACTTGGTATCATCGGAAAGCACAGCGGTTTTCCGAAATAAAGCTATGTTACATAGAGAACAGGTGTAAACTGTTGGTGGCAGCAAAAACTGCCACTGTCACCGTCTGGGTCTACACCTGCATCTGACGCCCACCCAGCAGATGCAGGCCACGCCAACTGAGCGCACCGAGCCGTGCTTCACTGTAATGTGTCAACCAGCAAAGGTCCAGTGAAAGCTTACTCTGCACAGGAAAGAGTTAGGGTAGAAGGTGAATCCAACAGGAAGTAGTCAATGCAGAGACTTCACACTCAAGCTGTGTATATTCCATGTGGTAACAAAGAACACACAGCAGTGGACTCAACAGTGAGGACAGAGAAAGCCCAGAGGAAGTCTAACCAAGGTCAGGAAGGGTTCTCCACACTATGTTCGAGCTGAGCTATGTCAGAGGACAGACACACATCAGACAGAAAGGAGAGCTTTAAAGACACCACGACGTAGGCATTGCACAGACCGTGTACGTTCTCTCTGGTTCAGAGAACAGTCGTGAAAGAAAGGGGGAAACCAGTGGTAAAGCGGGATCTGTTGTTGATTGTGCTGGACATCCTCACTCAGGAGGGATGGTTCCTGTCCCCCTAGACAGATGTGATGGAAAAGGCATGGGAAGGGCCTGAAATTGCAGCTTGCAAGGTTGTGGGTTTGAGCATGAAACTGACATTCTTTGAGCTTTACTTTCTTCATCTATAAGACGCAGGTAGTATCTGTACGACTGAAGATAATGGATGGAAAAAGCTCAGCTGAGTTTGACACACAGAAGGGACTCCGGAAGTGGCAGCCATTGAATTTTATTCACTGTGTATGTGCTGTTGAGGGTCGGGGCTACCGATCAGTCATAGCTGAGCTGCAATGTGTTCAAAAGCCCCCGGCCACATGAGCTGTGGATTCCTGTATTTTGAGTCAGAGTTTGAATTCAAATTGAAGTGTAAGAACGTTACTTGGTGGTAACAAGAAGCTACTTGATGATACCATGTTACATATCGAGAAAAGGGCTTAGTGAAGATGCCTGATCTGTCCAGGATCAAAACGCCACTGGGACAGAAGCAGACCTGATTCCAAACTCCCGTATTTTTAACACTGTATCCTAAATCTTTTCATCAGGGCACAAAAGAGGAGAGGTTTCAGATTTCCATTGACTAAAACCAAGACTTACTACTGAAAAAAAACCCCAAAAAACCCACAGTAAGATGCCTCTTTAAAGCCTGCGAGCACCCCCATCGCTTTTACTGGGCTGAATGGCTGGTGTGCATCCCCTGCGTCGTCCGTGGGCACACTCCGCTCACCAGGAAGCGTTAACTTACACATACACGGGCAGCGGTGGAGACCAGCTTTAGAGAAACAAACCAGGTTCAATTTCCGGCCTAGCTGTGACTGAGCCTGGGCCACAAAGGCTGAACCTCAAGGACCTCCATGTCGTTACTCATTAAGTGAAGGGTAATCCTATGTGCACCAGGGGTCTGTTGAGACATCGAGTATGGATTCACGTATCGGCCGTGGGTGACGACGTGGATACTGTACCCTGCACGACGGACCGCGATACACAAGAGGCAGACTCTAAAATTTACACTCAGGCCACCTGCAACTCAGTCTTTGAATATGATCTTTCCCGCCCCCCCAAATTCTGTAAACCCATTTCACAGGAAGCCACAACCTCGAGTTGGGTGCTGGCTACGAGTAAAGGCAAGACACAGAAGGCCCGTGGAAACGGCGAAGAGAACTTTAGGGGACAACTCACTTTCGCGACTTGTCCCCTATACAGCGGACATGTATTGACAAAGACCTAAGCTTCGCACCCCCCTCACTGGGCGCTGGCCCTTCGGGGCGCCGCGGAAGCTGAGAGCAAGAAGGGCAGGCACGTGTGGGGTCAGGGTTGCGGGAGCGGACAGAGAACGCGAGGAACAGGGCGCCGCGCACGCGCGTTCGCGATCCCGCCCAGGGCCGCGGACCTGCTGCGCGAGGAGCTGTCGCCGTAGCTTCTGCCGCTCCCGAATCTCCTGCAAGCGGCTGTCCATGTCCCAACTCCCGCTTTCCACTGCCCCGGAAGCTTGGCGACTAGCGGATGAAGCTCCGCCCGAGTTTTCTCTCGAGTTTGCGAACCACAAGAACGCCTCAAGCTGCAGGCGGCGGGTACCCTGCGGTCTTTTTCCACTGGGCGTTTCCGGCGCGGCCGGAATTGGCTCTCCAGCGCGGAAGTCCCGCCTCCCCTCAGACGCCGAAGTTTGACGCCACAGGAAGGGCCCAATGAGAGACGCAGAGGCGTGGGCGGGGCCTTGGAGCCCCTCCTCTCCCGAGGCCGCGGGCGGGCGTGTCGCTTGTCCTCTTTCCTGGGACGTCAGACGCCCTTGATGCAGCGGTACTGTTTTGAAGGTGTGGACTGATTTCTTCATTCTCCTTTCCGTCAATCCCCCAGTTGCCAGTCCTGACGTTTTAAAAAATCGCGAGATACCCGTTTCTTCCAGAAAGCACAAACTGGAGCCAGATGGCCAGGTTTGGGCCCGGGACTGTCGTTCACTGAGTGGCCTCGGCTAGTTCATCACCTCCAGGAGGTGATGAGGGCGCTCGTCTCACCGAGTGGGGTGGAGGGAAGAGAAGGGACGGCGCGTGGCGCATGCGCGGTGGCAGGGCTTACTGTGCTTTCCGAGTAGCATTTACCTTGCCCTCCCGCGGGGAACGGCGCGGTATCTACCTGTGCTCTTCCCCACACCCGACTAGCCCCGGAGCAGCCTATGGATTCTTCCCGTAAGGGTAGTGGGCGGGTGGTAGTACAACGGGGCAGAGGCCAGGGGATCCCCTTTTGGGCTTGTGCAATTAGTTGTCTTAGCTGGAAATGACCCCAGGACTTGGACGCAGCCTCCTGGAGTTACCTGGGTCTGCTGGGGCGGGGCGATGCGCCTCTCTCCGGAGCCTTAGGGTATAACCGCGTTACCCACGAGTTTGTCATCGCATTCCACAGTCAAAGCGTCAGAGGCGTAGTAAGACATTATGTTATCTCAAGTTCAGTTGAAGCTGTGGCAAGTACTAACCAGCATTAGTGACAAGTCTTTATTCTTCAAGAGGGGATTTCATTTTTGCAAGTAGTTTTACGTCTTCCAGGTCGAAACCTGCTGGGTCAGGCCAGGTCAAAATGGGCAGGACTGGATTCTGCTCATTGTCACGCGTTTCCCAAGAACTAGCCCTGAAAGTCAATTTCAGAAGAGAGTTCTGGAAGTCCCTTGAGTAATGGCAGGACTGTGTGAGAAAGCCGTTAATTTCAAGGGCCCACACTATAGGAGAAAATACTGATTTGCACGTAGGAGTCAAAGTGTCTCTTTAAAGTCACTTTACCTGCCAGTCATGTAGTTGAGTACTGATTTGAACTATTTATTAGTGATGGGAATAGGCACTTGTTCACTGAAAACTGTAGTGATATTTATTGAGCATCTTATGTGGCAGTGACTGTGACAGACCCTGCCTGCAGCCTGGCCTGGTCATAAAAAAATCGAAGCCCAAAATATGTGGGGTTTTCTTTATGGAGTTCACACCTGAAGGAGGAAGCTAATTTGTTCCTAATTAAGTGCAGTGCCGGTTTGTGCCTGTCATCCTTGACCCCCTTCACCTGATCTCTGCTCTGTGATGATGGTTGGGCCTGGAGTCTGCAAACTAGCCCCCACCCCTCAGTCTCCCTGGTCCGGTGTCTTCTAGTAACATTCGGTCGGGGGGAGGCGCAAGCAGGGGGTCCACAAATGGAAGGTGGGCAAACTATTGATCCTTTTCCTCTGGCTTCCGGCATCCTGGGGAATGGTGGTGCCCTTCACAAAACCCCTGAACTGGCTGGTTGCAGCCCCTCCTTGGTGGTCCTGCCTTCCCTTTCCGGCTCAGATGGTGCCCCGAGCCCTGAGTTTGCTCTGGAGCTCTGAGAACAAATCCACCCTCTGTTCTACCAGCGCCAGGACTGGAGCCACAACTGCTACCTGTTCAAAATTCCTCAGATGATTTCAGTTTTCCTGCCTGGGACCTGCTCTGATAAGGATGCAAATGAGTACTGCCCTGTGGCATTTACCAAGCCATTGGCGTTCAGCAGAGGGCTGGGCTGTAACTCTGACCATGCCCCACCCCTGCTGGGGACTGACCTTGCCTATCAGTAGCATCTATTCCTAAAGGCCACTAGGGAGTGTGTATGGGGGAGGGGGGCAGGAAGAAGCCTGGCAGGCCTCCACATACCATTCATAGTCTTTGAGAAAGCAGTGTGTCTTGTAGGCACTTACTTTAAGGGAGCAGTGAGAGAGCCACACAGCAATTTATGTGGCCGCCCTCCTGCTGCTTGAGGAGGACCCCTCCAAGCCTGCACATCCTGCTGCCTCTTGTACATGTTACTGGAATGGTCCTCACAGCCTCACACTTAAAATGGATAAAACCTATATTCATCAGTCACCCCATCCCCTTAAAAAAAATCCCACCCCTTCAGCTTTTCCTTTTCAGAGAATAGAATCAGTATCACCCATTTTTCTGAATCAGGAGCACTCCGCCTCTCCCTCAGCCTCCCTATCTACTCTGTGGCTATAGCGACTCCCCTGCTGCCCTGTCTCTCTCTCTAACCGCCCCCTCCCCTCTGCTGTCATTTCTATAATCACAGCCTATGGAAGATATGTATCCTGACTGATACTCTAATTGGCCTATTGCTTTCCAGTCTCTCTAATTCTTCCTAGAAACTTGTGAGAAATTATAACTTCATCATTTCCAACTCTGCTTAAAAACCTTTTTATGTTCAGGGTAGCTCTGGACAGTGCTGCCCACATGGACCAGTATTGTAGCTGCTGGCCATCTATAGCCGTTGAGCCCTTGAATTGTGGCTGCTATACCCAGGGACTGAGGTTTTGTTTGATTCAATTACTCAAATTTAACGGGCTGTGCCTGGGTAGTGGCTGCCATACTGGACAGCACACACCTGGGGCCACAGGGGTAAAAACCTTCACCCCAGAGCAACCCTCTGCTGCCCTGCTCAGCCTCCTTCTGTTGTGTGTGTGCCCAGTCTTCCAGGCATATCAAAGTTTTTGTCTTTTTTCCCCAAACATGACTTCTTTCTTGTACATTTTATGATGATATTTGGGTAAGAGAAAATTAAAACAAAGAAATAGGCTTCAAAGTGACTTTTGAAAACAAGCATTAGGTACGGAGAACTTTTCAGGAAAGCACATAAGATCGAATGAACCTGCTGTGGACTTCTGCTTTCTCCCAGTGCTTTGTAAAGAACAGGCGTGCAGCAGATGTGTGTTGATGCACCTGTTCATCGAGGCTGACTAAGTTTTCTGAGCTTTGCTGGGAGGCTGGTGGGAGTAGCTGCGTTGGGGAGGCAGAGGAGACAGCCAGCTCGCACCCTGCGTCGTCCCGGGAACATGGTTGGTGGGCGCAGAGGTTCCCAGTCTGTGCCTTTGTGCCCAGCGGGGGAGCAGCTCCGGTCTGGGCAGCCATGGGTCGGAGGGCACGCAAGGAGCCCTGTGGGTCGAGTAAACGGACTCTGTGAGAACCACACATGATGATCATCGTGCTCACCACTGTCGGGAGTTTTAGGGGTATTGTGATTATGTAAAAGTATTTTTAAAACATTGGTTTCCTGGGATGTAAAGTAAGGGGAAGCGTATTTCACAGACTGTGTGTTAATATCAAATAGAAACATATGGAGAATTGAGTAAGTTTGATCTTCGGAGAGAATTAACATAAGACATGTCAAGTGTCTTTTCCATTGAACCTGGGAGGGTGACACTGGTCAGTGAGTCAGCGCAGGGTCCCATGCACAACTGTGACACGCCGTCTACACACCGCGTCCTGCGCTCGCCACCCGCAGCCCAGTCCCTTCCCGCCACCGTTTGTCCCCTGCACCCCTTCTGCCGCCCTCCACCCCCTTCCCCTCTGGTGGTCACCACACTGTTGTCTGTGTCTGTTTTCTTTTTTTTCTTGATCCCTTCACCTTTCACCCAGCTCCCACCCTGTCCTTCCCTCTGACAGCTGTCAGTCTGCTCTCTGTGTCTGTGAGTCTGTTTCTGTTTGTTTGTTAGTGTGTTTTGTTCATTAGATTCCACCTGTGAGTGAGACCATGTGGTACTTGGCTTTCTCTGACTGGCTTATTTCACTTGGCACAGTACTCTCCTTTTTAAAAATGACCAAAATTGGGAGGAAAGTGACAAAAGGCAATGTGAAAAGCATAAAATAATATGAAATTATAAGTAATGAAAATCCATTTAACTGAATAAATGAAGAATATGTTTAAATGTTGGTTGACATAAGATTAGTTTGCTGCATTATTTGAAAAAATCTGTTCTGCTGGAGAGCACAGAATGCGAGGGATGAGCCCCGTAGGCTGTGTGCAGTTCAGAGAATGAGTGAGCAGGCAGAGCTTAGGAGGTGTGCTGACAGCAGAGACTCAGCCCCTAGGAACGGGAAGGGCGCAGTGCTGGGTGGCTACATGGAATGTAGGACGGAGCAAACAAGACTGGAATCGACAGACGGAAATGCAGGGGAAGACCAAGCCACAGTCATGTCACCTCTGGACCGACAGCTGTGCCACCCTTGCTTTGGCCACTCAGGGTCCTGTTCTGGACCCACGCGTGCTCCACCTAAGAACCGATGCTAGTGCACATGCTGCCGGCAGGCTGCTTGGCAAGCTCTCGCTGTGGCGAGGTGCATTCGCCCCTGCCTCTCTGTCACACAGCAAGGGTGTGTCCCTGGCTCCTGGCTCCTTCTGTCTGTCGATCTCCTTACTCAAGCATCAGCCTCTCCCCCTAACCATCAGCGGAGCAGGCTGTTGCAGCAGAGAGGAGAGAAAGGGAACAGGAATATACGAACGTTTCATAACTGGGGATCCGTGTAGCGTGGTCCTTCCCACTTGCACCTGCCGTCAGTGTGGTGACGCACCCCTTCCGTCTCCTGCTTTAACGGGATTTACGGAACTGGGATCGGAGCGTCTCCACGTGGTCTGTGAGCCTGTCTGGGCTGTGGCGCTGGGGTTGCAGGTCCTGTGGCGTGCTCGCAGGCCACCACTGCATCGAGGCAGCTTCCCGTGGCAGCTCAGCAGACAGAAACGTGGGAACGCAGAGCTGTGTGGCATGAGCTACAGTGACCCGGCGGGGAAGGAAGGCAGGCACAGATCGTGCTGGCCCGCAGACCAGAAACTAAAGCAGGCGAGCCGGGCAGACCAGCAGACAAAGTGTGAGAAAGCTTTCTCTTTTCTGACTGATTGTAACACAGGGGAGGAGACCACAAGAAGGAGACGGACTCTAATGGGTGTTGACAGTGTAGCGTTCAGATAAGTGGAAATGCTCTTCCAGCCAGCAGACCAGTCCCTGAATTTCTCTTCAACCCCCTCTTTGTAGCATTGCAATGGCCTTTTTAAATGTTTGGTGCACTTTTAAAGCATATAAACCAGGGGTGTCCAGCCTTCTGGTGTCTCTGGGCCACACTGGAAGAAGAGGAGTTCTCTTGGGCCACACATTGAATACATTGTGACATGTAATCACAAAAAAGTCTCATCATGTCTTAAGTAAATTTACGATTTTGTGTTGGACCTCATTCACAGCCATCCTGGGCTGCATGTGGCTCGCGGGCTGCAGGTGGGACACCCCTGAATTTTAAACTTTCAAGAAGAGAGAAAAGTAAGAGGCTTTTAGAAATTCTTGTAGATAATTAGGAGGAAATGACATGTAGTACTACTTTCTATAAAAGTTTTTGAATGTTACTACTCCTGCCCTGGCCAGTGTGACTCAGTTGGTAGGAGCATCGTCCCATAACCAAAGGGTTGCAGGTCCGATCCCTGGTCTGGGCGCCTGCGGGGGGCAGCCCCTCGCTGTTTGTCTCTCTCCCCTCCTTTATCCCTTCCCTTCCCTCTAAAAGCAATGAAAAAAAAATGTCCTCAGGCGTGGATAAAAAAAAGATTTTTATCATTACTATACAATTTATGAAACGTTCTCTGTAAATGGAGTCCTAATTTTAAAACACTGATAATGCAACTATTTCAAAGACCTGTGGGATGCAAGAAATAGTAAAATGAAATACCTGTTGAAATGAACTTAATTCCTAATTCATCTCCTTTCCAATCCTTTACCAGGTCACTGTATCTCTATTACAGAAAATGTCGCATTCAGGACTTGCCACAGTAAGTGAAATATGATGTGTATAAAGCGTGTAGAACTGTCTCTAAGAAAATTCCAATTCTCACATAAGAAATGAAATTGTTTGTGGAAGAAATACTTTTAGGAGCTTACTCTGGTTTTTAAAAGTGTGTGGCACCTTGGGATGTAGCTCATTCAAACTCACAGCCTTGATGCTCTCCTGCTGCTTTTTAACTTGTTTGTTAGTTCTCACAACTTTACTCCGACTTTGAAGTTGGATATATTCTCTCTCCATGATTTGAAGTGGTAAAAACAATTAGAAAAAGAAAGTGAATTCTGTGATGAATCAAAGATAGAAACCTGCATTCAAAGAGATTGATGGTATAATAGCATCATTCAGTGCTGCTTATTTTTAATGATCTGTTTGGGATTTTAAATAAAATGATATGAATGGAAGAGGGTCTGTTCTCAGAACTTAAAAGGTGCTGGTGAACTTTGCGCCATTAAAAAAAAATTGTTATAAAAAAAGCCTCTATTCTGGAGCTCTGGATCAGAAAAATAGTAAAAATCATTTTTGTTACTTTATACCTAACCAACAAGAAAATGGATTTAGTTATATACATTCTTTAAAAACATATATCTAATGAAAACATTGTAAATTTTACAATATTTAGAATTAAATTTCTAAATTCTGAAAAAAAATTTCAAATGAATATACAAAGGCAATGCTTATATAAATGCTCAAAAAAAAAAAAAGAGCCCTGGCTGGTGTGGCTCAGTGGACTGAGCGCCGGACTGCGAACCAAAGGGTCGCTGGTTCAATTCCCAGTCAGGGCACAGGCCTGGGTTCCTGGCCAGGTCCCCAGTAGGGGGTGCCCAAGAGGCCACCACACATTGCTGCTTCCCTCCCTCTCTCTCTTCCTCCCTTCCCCTCTGTAAAAATAAATAAATAAAATCTTAAAAAAAAAAAGAAACTAAAGCCAAATTATGGCCAAGATGCTAAATCTGTTTCAGATTATGAACGAGTGCATCCAAAGCACTCCCTGCTTTCTGGTGGGCGCTCATGCCAGATGGCGTAGGAACGTGCAGAGTTAGTGTTCGCTGGCCTGTCACTGGCTCCGCAGAGTCCCCTCCCCTTGGAATGATCTCTCTTGCTTTTTCTCTCGTTCATCTATGGGTCAGATGTTCAATAAATCACAGCCAGTTGATCCTGGTGAAAGTTTGCAGAGAACAGCTTTGGCCAGTGGCCCCGGAAGCTTGAGAAGTTTAACTGAAAGGAGAAAATCGGACGTTTTCTCATCTGGATAGGAACTGAATTCTGCCTTCCATTTCCAACCCTGATGGCTTTGCTGTTCCTCTAAAAGCTGTGGCCTGTAGCGAGACCTGACTCCAGCCAGAGTCCGCAGTGTCACCGCCGTGCAAGGTGCCACTCCGGCAGTGAGCTCCTTCAGGGGCTGGAAGCCTGTCCTCAGGGGGCAGTGCCCCCGCAGCTGTGTCCAGGTCGCGCGGGGCAGTTGGCGTCATCCTGGGGGAAGCACAGTTCTGTGTGTGCGTGTGCACACGCACACATGCATACATGCTCATAGTGACATGTGGAGCGATTCCTGTTACTGTGGAGAGGAAGACCCCTTTGCCTGTGCAACCCTGAACAGGCAGGACCTGCCGTGTGCATGTGCAGAGTGAATGAATTCTCTCCTCCACCACCCTTCCCGAGAGGCCCTGTTTCTGGAGGAAAACTGAAGCAGTATTCATGCTCTTTCTGGTCATCTTCAGCATTAGAAATGGTTATCGGTTGTGTAAGCTTCAGGCTCAGCCTAGCAATCAAAATAGGAGGCCAACATTTAGTTCCGGCTTTTGAGTTCAGGCCTCTCTTCCTGCCCCGTCTCGGGGCCGGTCACAGGCCTGAGATAGCAGTTCCAGAGGCGGAGCAGGAGGGCACCGCCTGCTGCTTCTGGAACCTTCCCCTCCGGCGCCAGCTCCTCTGGGTCAGGCGCCTGGGCCCTGCCAGGGCTAGAGGGTGGAGACGGGATGTACATTCTTCTGTCCCCATGGCCCAGCACTGGGACTCTCCAGACCTGCAGGTGTTGGGAATGCACGACCCTCCTCACCTGCCCTGTGGGTTCCTGTGATAAGAGCTGTTGTGACTTGTCCTTGGCGTTGACTCCTTGGCCTTTTTCTGCAGAGCACCATCCCCTTGTAGGCCAGCCTTTGGGGCAGGCCCTAAGAAGACCCTGGGCTGGCTTTCTTAAGTGAGTGACCTGCTTTTGGTGTGTGGGAAAGCCACGTCGCTTCTTCCCACAGACTCTGGGCGCAGCATTTTACTGCTGGGCTTCAGGGAACCCCAAATCCTGTGACCCCGTGGCCACGCACAACCACACCACCCCTCTTCTCGGCCCCTGAGCCACCAGTCAGCCCTTCTCTGGCTCTTCAGAGGGTGCAGGTGGGAAGCAAACACCCCTGAGTCCCTCAGACCCTCAGCTCCCCCAGTGTCTCCGTGGAGGGTGCAGGCCCCGCCGCTTTTCCCCGAGGGGGGCTGTGGTCGCAGCCCCCAGCAGCGCTCTCTGGCCTTGGTCACGTGAGGCTGCAGCGTGGGTCGGTCCGTGTGTGGTGTTTGGAGCCTCGCTTCTGTGCAGGCCCCGCAGGCTGGTCGTGACCTGTGCTCCGTATGTGCTCTTCTGGGCTCCAGCCCAAACTCCCACAAGTCCTTGTGCACGTTTTGTGTTTTAGTGAAAGGTGTCCTCACGTGTCTACGGATCCTGTCAGACAGTTAAATTGTTTTAATTAAACTTTTTATTCTGAGACAGTTGTCCGTTCTCGTGCCACTGTGAGGACTGACCCAGGGGAGCTGTGCAGCCATTTCCCCCAAATGGCACGTCACGCAGAACCGTAACACAGCGTCGTGGCCGGGCCTCGGTGGACCCGTTCCGTTGCCGCCTGCTGCCCTTTCGCACCACACCTGTCCTGTCCTCCCTGCCCACTCCCACCTCCTCAACCCTGGAGGCCCACCTCCCCGTTTCTACAGCTTTGCCATTTCAAGGGTGTCCTATAAACGGAATCACATGGCACATGGCTTTGTGGGGTTCTCCGTTCTATATAGGCACCAGTCTCTGGGGATCCCCCAGAGCTCGCACGTGTCAGGAATTGCTCCCTCCTTGCCCCCAGCAGCGCTCTGCCAGGTGCAGGTGCCATTGGCAGCCCCTCTCCTGGTGAAGGGCACCTGCTGTGTTTCCAGGGTTTACTGTTTTCAATAAAGCTACTATAAAATGTCATGTGCAGGTTTTTGTGAAAACGTTAAGTCTTCATTTCTTTGGGACAAAGGCCTGGGGTGTGTTTATTTGCTATGTGATGTGATAGTTGCTTGTTTACTGTTCCCCAGAGCGCCTGTGTCATCTCCCGTCCCCAGCAGCCACCAGGCGAGGCCCGTTTCCCCACGTTCTTGCGGGCACTGGGCAGAGTCACTGTTTTACTTTTCCCTTCTGGGCGCCGGATGGTGCGGCTTGCGGAGCCCCTTGGAGAGCTGCCGGCACTGCAGACACAGGGCTGATTCCGAGATGGGAAATGCTGCTGGTACCGCTGACACCGTCTTGTGGTCCTAGTTCGCGCTTCCCGATAAATGATGCTGGACATCATGTCGTGTGTCTGTTTGCCACCTGTGTGTCTGCCTTGGTGAAGGGACTCGTCCTGTCTTTTGCCTGTGGACTAATTTGATTGTTTTCACTCTTGAGTTTTGAGAGTTCTTTATATACTCTAGAGGGGGTGTCAAACTCATTGTCACGGGGGCCATGTCAGCCTCGCGGTTGCCTTCAAAGGGCTGAATGTAACTTTAGGACTGTACATGTAGCTACCCTCAACTAGGGGCACGGAGGTCGGCGCTGCCACCAGGTAGAAACAAGGTGCCAGGCTGGATAAAGCAGGTGGAGGGCTGGATTTGGCCCACGGGCCTTGTGTTTGCCACCTGGGTTCTAGACATTATTCTTTAGTTGGAGATGTAGTTTTCAGATGTTTCCTCTCAGTCCATAGCTTGTCTTTTGTTCTCTTATCACAGTCAGGGTGAAAGTTTTAGTTTCCATGGACTCTGCTTTATTTTCATGGACCGTACTTTGGATGTGAAGTACTGGCTAGCGTTCTGTGTGTGAGCAAAGACACCCTCTTTCCGCACACCTCCGTGCCCCATCGGTGCCCGGGCCTGTGAGTGCCACGTCCACCCATGCCCAGGCGTGTCCACTTCTCTCCATGTGCATGGCTCGGGCCCAGGCGCAGACTGCCCTGTCACTCGCTGGCGTCCCTCCCTCGCTCTCCCCGCCCTTAGGGCTGTAATTGCAGATGGCTCCTTCACTTTAAACCCTCCAAGTTTCCCACTAGACTGAGGGAGAGACCAGCTCTCCCTCAGCCTGCGAGAACCTGCTCCACCTGCCCCGCCTAACCGTCTCTGCCCTCCTTCCATCCCATCCTGGCGTACATCTGACCTCCAACCTCTCTCCATCTCATCCTGGCTACTGACCTCTGACCTCCCTCCCTGTGGTCCTGGTGTACTAACCTCTGACTTCCCTCTGTCTGTGCTCCAGCCTCTGGCCTCCCTCCCTCTCACTCTCCACTATCCCTACAGCCACACTCCTTTCTGTTTGTCCCTCCACCACAGAGCGCTCCCTGCCGTTTGTCCCGTCCCTTTGTCCCTCTCAGGACCCCCTCCAGTGTCTGCAAGACCCCTTTTCCACATCGGGTCTCAAAGCACAGAGGTCAGCTGGGGCCTTCGGCGCTGGGCCATGCTTTAGAGGACGCTGGCCTTTCTCTTGCCGCTGTGTGTCGTCACTCTGTTGTCCCATTTTTAGAGCTAACATGTCTTCAGGTTTTTAGTTTTCACTAGCTGAAGTGATTTGCTTACCCTGTCCCCCACTCGAAGGTTGCCTGTCTAAGCAGTGGCCTTGTCTGCCACGTTCACCATGTCCCACACACCCGGCTCATTGCTGCCCCTTTGTGAACATTTCTTCTGTGTCAAACTTCCCATGGTTTCCGGAAGGGCAGGTCTTCTTGTGATGTCAACGGCTGGTAAACTCACTGTCCTCAAAAGGGACTGTCAGTGGTGGTGCTGATCGATTAGAGGGACAAAGAAGAGTGAGTTCTGAACGCGGATAGATTCAGCTTAGTCCCTCGGTCATGTCCTTCACGCATGTTCTGTGAAGTACAAAACAAAAGTAGAGCAAGACAGGTCTCCACTGTGTCGTGGTTCTACATGCACAACGAGAGACCACACTGCGTTGTCGCAGCCCCAGCCCTGGAAATTCCTGTCCACCCACGTTGCCAGTACCTCTGTGACTTACCCGGGGCAGGTCTGAACAGGTCTTCAGAGCTTCGGTTCTTGCTGTGTTCCAAGGACGTGACCCAGGCTGACCTCACCGGGGTGCTACGTAAAGCAGGCTCAGTGTCCTGCACACGCTGTGTGGTTTTGTGTCTGTACCGGCATGGGGCCGCGTGTTCATCACACGACGACGTCCGGGCTGCCCCACGGAGGCTGCCGCGTCCTTGGAGACAGTGGGGGTTACAGTGTGCGTGCCAGATTAATTCTGGGGACTGCGCTGCCGTGAAACCCAAAGCTAACTTTGGGATTTAACTCGGCTGGAAACTGTCTCAAATCTTTCATTGTGTTTTAGAATGAGACTCAGATATCTCAGCATAGCCTCAAAATTTTAGGAGAAAGTCAGTGAAATATACCTTATAAACTTGTAAAGTTTATACAGTTATATGTGTACGTATTATGTAAATACAGCCCTGCAGGCACATTCTTACTGTGAAGTGAAAAAACTTTCTGATATCATTGGTACTCGTTTACTTGAGGGCTGTGGACCTCAACAAAATGATAGAACTGGAAAGAGAATCGTTAAGTTGTTCGAGTTGGAGCTCTGGTTCTGAAAGGACGGTGCCACTTACCTGTGTCAGGCTGGGACTCGATGTACACCTGGTTTCATAAGATGCACGGAGTGTCTCGGAGGACTCGGGCCGAGTCACCCAGCCTTTTTGTATCACAGGTTCCTTGGCTGCAATCTAAAGGGAGTGAAGTCATTCGGGGTTTTCAGGCATTCTGCCGAAGAACTGCTTTTCCCTCTTGAAAGATGTTAACTGGAGACAGAGGACAAAATGAAGGCAGACAAAGCAGAAGCACTTCTACTGAACTGGCTTAGGACGAGGTCACCACCACCCAGCGTCTCGTGGCCTTCCGAGGCGGCGTGGGTGGCTCCCGACAGCTCACCTTCGGCAGTGGGGGTCCTCTGTCTTCGTAGGAAAACCCTCCTGTCCTGACAGGTCAGTGAGTGTTTGGGGACAGAGAACGGGTACGTGGCAGCACACCTGAGAAAGGGGGATGTTATATTTCCTCTAGAAACACAGGAAGAATGCCAGCGTAAGGGAGCTCTCAGAGGGCCAGCACTCTGCAGCTTTGTTGTTTCAGAATTTTTTGCACTTAACTTGATGAAGAGATTCAGCCTTCCCCTTCAAACACTCATCTTACCAAGCTAAGTGCCGGCGGTCCAAGCGGTACCTGCCCAGGGTCTCGTCCGGTTGCCTTGGATGCGAAAAGACGGTCTGAGCAGCCTGCGGTTCCTTGCTCTCGAACCACAGCGCCCGCCTCACAGGAAGGAGCTCAAGTAGGGCAGGGCTGCTTTGCGCACGGCTGAACTGCAGCTCTGACTGCCTGCCCAAAAGTGAGTTTGAAAACCTCCCAACATGTGACAGTCACACAGACACGGCAGTGCCTTGCTCCCAACACGATCAGTTCAACCTTCAGTGACTCAAAGCTTGGGGAACCTTGAGGGAAATTATAGCAAGAACGTTCTGGGATGACCCTCGGCAGCTCTCCGGAGGGGACGGACATCCACCTGCCTCTTAGGCCAGCTGCATTCACACATGTCCACTGTGTCACTGCGGAGTGCCACCGCGGGTCAGAACCAGCGTGGTGCTGCTGCAGTGCCAAGGTGCAAGGTCGTTCTTTGGTTTTGGTTCTACTTACAAATGACCGTACCTGGTACTGCAGCGCTTCAGATCTCTGTAGTCCTTCACGGTGCACCAGCAGGGGCATCGAGGGGAGAGACAGCCCCCAGGCAGCCCTAGGCTCCCCGAGGGGGTGGCTTTGAATGCCTGTCCTCGGCCTGCGCATCCAGGGAAGCAGGCAGCTCTGTGCTCAGAGAGATAAGGACAGAGTGAAGGACGGCATGCTCAAGCTTGTCTCTTCCCTGTAACTGCTTGTACCGTTGTCCTGCCTTTCTTTTCAATTTAGAAAGATAATGAGAGCAAATTACAGGGGAAACTATATTTCTGTTTCAATGTTTTGAACAAAGCAATCTGCTGAGTCTTTGACATTTTTTAGAAACCACCAACATGATTAAAAAAAAGTTTGCTGCTCCTTAAGGCTCATTTAAAGAATCTTCAAAATACAAGGAAATGGCAATTACCTTATGATCCCTGCAAGCTGGTGGTCCTCATTGAAGGTGAGAGCACCGGTTAGGCTTTTCCTGCCCAGCGGAACCCAGAACCTAGGCCAGGTGGCCTCGGTCCCGGACACCGGTAGTGGCGTTGGGGGCGGGCATGCTCTGTGGGACACACTGCTCCTGTTCGAAACTGGGAACAGCTTGGAAGAGGGGGTTCTTCCTTCACAGTCTCCTCTCTGAGATAGATTCAGACCCGTGCAGTCCCAGCCCAGGGCACTTTATTCGGACTGAAGACCACTGTGGCGGGCACGGGAGAGGCTGGCTGCCCAGAGGAGCCTGCGGGCTGGGTTTCCACTGAGAGGGACACAGCTGTGGATGTTTGCACAGCCAGTTCCTGTTCAGAGGATGCTGCTGCTCAGAAGAAAAGTACTGGACGGGGAAGGGCCCACCCAGGCAGGTCCTCGGAGGGGGTTGAGTACCGGAGCCTGTTACAAAGGCCCTGGACCGAGGCCACCTTGCGTCTCTGGCCCCAGTGTCTTTACCGTCAGGTGTTCCTTTCACACTGAGAAGCAGGAAGCAGACACAGGTCTTTCTTGGTTGCTTCCTCCTTAGGAGTATCATTCTCCACGTCCATTCGTTAATGTGTTTAACAGTTATTCTAACCTCTTCTCTTCATTTACTCTTTCTACTCAATGCACACTCCAAAAAATACCTTTAAAAACATAAAACTCAACACTGCACATTTCAGAAATAAAAAAACGTAAAGAAAAAAACTTTAAAATACCAGTTATTCTACCACCCAGGGATATTACTTTAAGTTTTTGGTCGAAAAGCTTATAGAAAACCCTGTACAGGACCGCACGGTCCCGCTGCCAGGCTCCCCCAGCCCCGGGAACGTGCTTTGTTTGCTCACTGCTACATTAATATTCTTCAGAAACTCTCTGCTGGTGGCTTCAGTGCTTCCAAGTCCAAATCTCTTTCCCATTTTCCTACTTGGGACAATGAGTTTATTTCCAACTATGTTATTTCAAATAAAGCTATAATGCAATATTCTTTTAAGTAAGCTTTTTTCCCCTGCTGCCTTGATTATTTCCAAACCTAGGAAAAGCCTTGCCCTCTCTTTGTCCCTTCTTAGATTTGAGAGAGGGGAAAAATCAGCTCTAATTATGACTTAAATATGAGTGGTGCTGAATGACATGGCTTCTTAAAAATAAAGGAAAATTGTAAGTTTTAAATACGATTGTGTGTAACAATCAGTCCCTCTAAGACCTTGAAATGCCAACTCAGTGTTGCCTTCATTTTCTCTCTTTGTTTTCCTCTCAGTGAGTTCGATTTTCCATCGTGACATCCTTCAGGCAAACAAAGGAAATCTGATTCTTTAGTGTAGGTTTTCCATTTTACTCTATTCCGTAACAGGAGACAATATTATTTTCTACTATTTTGATAAGTTGCGTTTCCACCTAAATAACAAACTCGAATGTATATCCTTGTCCTCACTCTTGTTTCTGTGGAAAATGTGTTCAAAGACCCCAAAACACATTTACACGTGAACTTTAAACAGCACAATATGTTTATCAGTGAGAGACTTCTGGTAAAAAAAGTGGCCCAAACCAGTCAACCTCACACTCATGGCGTGTAGGCCACTCACTAACGTCGTGCTGAGGTGTGCGACTCACCGTCGGGCCAAGCCCAACAGCTGTCCCGTCTGAGGGACGGGTGGGCTCACACGGCGCACCAGATGGGTCGCTTTGCCGAGGGCCCTGACTGCCGCGGCGACCAGCGTGACCCCAAACCAGGCTGTTACCAAAGGAGATGACGAGCCTCACAGCTCAGATCTGCACCGAGCTGCGTGAAATGGCGTCATCACCCCTGTTCCTGCCCGTGCCCTGCTTCATTTTTCCACAACGTTTACCGCCATCTGGCTTGTAATGTTGTTTTCTGTTTCTGTGTTTATCGTCCACCCTTTCCTGGGCTGTTCACATGGGGAGAGCAGGAGAGCGCTTCCATTCTCTTGGCTATTCACTGCCTTGCTGGATAGATGTCTTATTTAACAGTGAGTGAGTGAATATTGAGTTAATAAACAGGAGAGACTCTGTTTTTCAGACTGGATACAATAGAAGTAATATATTACAAAGTATTGAAAACTTTGTAAATAAGCCCAAGTTTAAAAACTTGCAAGTGTTATATTTTTGTTATTCCTTAAAAATCAGATGTGTCGTATCTTTAACTAAATCTATACAGGAAAGAAACATGAATCTCAAAGCCTACAGAGAAAATAACATGCATTTTTCTTTCCAAGTAAATTAAAGACTTTCGCCTTAAAATATGAAAGAGACACGACTCTTTAAGCCAAGTGACATTGCTAATGATTTTAGAATGTGGTTGTCCAGTCTTCGTGGGAAGTCACAAATACGGTTTTTATTTAAGACAGACTTTGCTTGCTATGTTCTAAATAATTAGATTAAAACTGCCACACCACAAAAATTACCCCAGGACAATGGATGACATGTAATTGGAATGTTCTGAAAGTAAGATGTCTGAACCCTTCGAAGATGAACTGTTTAGTCTTATTTGGGGAGGGGCAAAGCTACGGAGAACCAATCAGAGGCTGGGTCAGACCTCGTCTGGCTGTGTTTTCCGAGGACTCTTGGGCGTAGGAATGTGCTTGTCGCGCTCTCACAGAAGTTCCCAGACACAGCTAAATGAGGAAATGGAATCAGAACAGACTTTAAACAGGAGTTCATTGAAGTTCACGGCTGTATTTATCGTTGGCAACTGGACCTCCAAAGCAGATTACAGAATTTAAGTACACAAGAACAGGAGCAACCTTTTTAATTCATAAACAGAACTGCAGACTAGGTTGGAAACAAGGGAGAAAGGACCGTCTGTGAGAGGTGAACCAGTTAACCACTGGCCTGCCACTTCCGTTCCACCGAACGCTCTTGTCTCTGTTCCTCTCCAGCCTCCCGTTTCCAGGTCCCGTCCCCCTCCCTGCCCAGCCCCATGTGCACTCGGGGGCCGCAGGGCTGGCACAGGTGTAAAGCTCTCCTCTTGAGTGGGTGGTTGGCAGGTGGTTATCTTTACTGAAGGACCAAGTCACCACCACTTAACTAGGGCTGTCCAGGGCACCGCAGCCTGGGTGGCCTCCAGGCGGGGGGTTGCTGCTCCCAGTCTGGAGGCCACGAGTCAGAGGTCAGGGTGCCTGGGGGTTTGGGGGGGGGCAGGGGCTTCTCTTCACACAGTGCTGACTGTGTCCTCAGTGGCCAGAGGGGCTGGGCATCGAATGGATCTCCCGAAGAGCACTGGTCCCATTCATGAGGGCTCACCCCCATGACCTCATCAACCCCCAAGGCCCCTCCTACTGACCCTCCAGCTTCAGGGGTTAGGGTTTTCAGCCTAGGACTTCTGGGCCCACACAGACTCTCAGACCTTAGCAACATGGTTGTGCACATGTAAATTTTTAGTGGATGTTACTACCTTGTCCAACAAGAAAGTTCTACCAGTTTCCATTCCCCGTTGGCGGCGGTGTGTGGTAGTACCTTTCCTGCACTGGGAAACTGCTTGGTGGCGGGGAAGGGAGAGATTCACCTTTTTCCGCATACCCTTTGTTCTTTTGATTTGGGACTCTGTGACTGTGTGTATTTGTTCCCTGTTCAAAGAAATTTTCAGACACACAGTCCTGCGCCACATGATGTGGTCAGCGGCAGACCACACGCCCTAGAGCTGGGAGCTAGCAGGCCAGGCCGTCCAGGTGGGCGTGACTCTGTCGTGGTCGTACAGCCAGGAGGTCACCTAGTGACATTTTCTCAGCGGTTCGGTGATGCGCACTGTCAGCCTGTGAATTAGAAGCATCACGGTTCTGTGTGTGCGTGTGCGTGTCTCTGTCTGTCACTAGTGTTCAGTTGGGCGCTTTTGCCCCTGGGGACATCGGCAGTGTCTGGAGATACGCTGGGTGGGTAATTCGGACTGTGGACGCCCAGGGCGGAGGTGTCAGGGTGCTGCAGTGTCCTGCAGTGTGCAGCGGAGCACCCCACCCGGATGATGATCACCTGGTCCAAAATGTCAGCAGTGCTGAGGCTGAGAAACTCCGTTCCAGGCATGTGCTTCAAGAGTGGACATTTAAGTGCCCACTTGTGACTAGACGTAGCCAGGCCCTGGGCATACAGAGGGGTCAGACAGCGCTGCACCCCAAGGCGCACAGCCCCGTGAGGGAGAGAGGTGAGCAGACAACCACAGGAACGCGGTGCACTCTGGAATGGAATGCGAACAAGACGCCGGGCATGGCCTGCCGTGGCTGTAAACACACTCGTCAGCCGGAAACCCCTTGTTTGAAATAGCCGTGGGACCGAAACACCCATTCCAGAAGTTCTTTCCCAGCAGACCCTGCAGGCCCCGAGTGCAGCCCTGGGTTCAGAGGCGTTCTGTGGGTCAGACAAGCACCAGGGCCCGAGTCTGACTGTGACAACTGTTTCTCTATTTCTGTGCCGAGTAACTCATTTTGGGACTTTAAATGGACCCAGTGATGCATTTTTAAAAGAATGCGCAGGTCACGGCTAATGTGGCCGTCTGAAAGGGGCGGACGGCTGCGTCTCGTAAGAACGGCACTGCAGAGGATTGCCATGCTTTGCATGCCTTCAGCCACGCCTCTTTCTCCGAGAGGCCCGTGGCTCAGCTGCACTTCATCACCATCACAGCAGCCAGGCCCAGCGCGGACGCTGACGCCCACCGGCCTCGTTTAGGGTTTCCTGAGCCTTGGTGCCCGCACACTTTTGCTTTGGTTTAGATGTCACTGGTGAGTTCGAAAGGCCTGTGACATCTGTCCGGGAATGAGGAGGACCCTGGACCCTCAGCCCGCCTCAGCGCCCACGGGCTGCCTGCACGCTGTGCCTCTCCCACCCCCGCGCTTCGTGGAGAGCGCGACTTGGAGAGTTGCTGCCGGGATAAGTGAGATAGTGCCCACCAAGTTCATTTGTCATCGCCAGGAGGGGTGCCGCTGGCCACAGTCATGCGCGTGGGATGTCCCCCCAGAACTCACTAGTGCTCCTAGTCAGTGCTGTCGTCGGAAGCAGCAGTTCCCTGTCTGGTTCCTGGGCAGTCCCCAGGGGGTGCTCCGGTGGCATCCGCCTACCTTTGTGTTCAGACTTGCTGCCTCCCGCCTTTCCACGCGCTGGGAGAGCCCAGCAGGGGCTCTGGTCTTCTCGGCCACACGCACGTTCTCTGTTCCAAACCCCAGTGGTCTCTGAAAATGTCCCTTGTTGCCCTCATTGTCACACCAGCCCTCAGCAGACAGGGACCTGAATCTCCTCACCATAAGCCCATCCTCAGCTGCTTGAGGAAGCCCATGACCGCTCAGCAGAGCTGATTCTGTCCAGACCCAAGGGGCCCTGGCTGGCCGGCAGCAGCCAGGGCTGTGTCGTCACGTGGACACCGTGCCTCTGTCTTCTCAGCCTTCCAGGAAAAGTGGGGATGAGACCCGCCCATCACAGTGCATAGAGCCTGTAGCTGAAGTCTGGGTGTGGTTTTGTGTCACTCAGAGAGCTGACATTTTCAGTCCCATCTTAAGCTGGTGAGATGAGTTGTGTTGCCGTAAATAATGTTCTCGGAAACTCTCACGTGGCCCTTCTCCCTGGGTCTCCGCGGAGCAGGTGCGTTTGTGTTCTCCTTGCTCACGGCTCACAGCTCACTCCGCCTGCCGGGGCACCCAGGACGGCCGCGACTGCGGCCCAGCACAAAATCCTAAATTCACTTGAAACCTTTGCTCATCAGTTTTCGTTAGTGTTTGTCTATTTACTGTGTGGCCCAAGACAACTCCTCTGCCAGCGTGGCCCAGAGACGCCGGACGGCTGGGTGCCCAGGAGAGCCCAACGTGGCGATGCGTCCAACACTGAAGGTGGCCGAAGAACATGGGGACGCCGGTCCTTTTCTTCTCCGTGACCAGTACCAGCAATGACAGTATTAGAGCAGAGCAGAGCAGAAGGCCAGCTCCTCCTCTGTGCCATGGGCTGTGGAGATAATTAAAGGTCCAGGCCCTCCAGGGAGAGGAGGGGCTGGGAAGGTCAAGGGTCTCCCTGGGGCTGCTGGCTTCTGTCGTCCCCTCCCCTCCCCTGAGGAAGACAAGAAACAGATCCACTCCTCTTCCATCTGCCCCTCCTGTTTTCCTCTCATGCCATCCTGAGGGGAACCTCCAGAGCTGGTACATCCCTCTGTGAGTAACAGATTTCAAAAGAGGGGTTTGAAAAATGAGGGAGTGCCTCCGTGAAAGAGGGAAAGGGAAGCAGGAGTTGGGCGGTGCTTTGAGGCCAAGCAAGCCGTGACATGCACGTGGGGACCCACAAAGAGAGCATTTGGGGGGAGTGGCTGGGAAACGGGGAGAACGGCTGGGGCTAGATGGTCAGAAAAAGCAAAAGTGCCGAGTGGACAGCTTCCTCACGCCCTCCACACGGTGAGCTGAGTGTCTGCACCGCTGTGTGCACGCCCAAACCGGACCTGGGCACGCGGGGCAAACCCGTACGCGTCCGAGTCCTTCTCTCAGCGGGGCTGCAACTCCTGCGTTAGAGCTTGGGAAGGGTCGGCAGGCGTCAGATGAATGGTTGGAGGTGCGGCTGGTGCAGGAACTTGAGCGTAGTGTTCGGGTAACACCAACTCCTGTGTCACCTAAGTTGTCAAGTCAGTGACTTTGAGTCCCTTCCCGCCCCACGTTTTGTGCGGCTGAAGTGAGGGCGGAATGCGAGCCAGGGTTCAGCAGGCAGGCGGATGGAAGGGAATCAGAATGTCCAGCTTTCCAACACTGTATCCCGTTCAAAACTGAAACCCTGGCATCAAAGAATTATCTTCTTAAAACTGATGTGGGCGCTCAGGATTTTGTGTTGTTTGTCAGTGTTTAAACATCAGCTCTTCAAGAGCTCTGTTTCTCAACAGGTTTATTTATTCTGCTTTAGTCACTACATGTCCTGTTGAGCTAGTTACATTCCGAAGGTTAATGTCACTCGAAGCCATTGTTGATTCTTTGAAACAATTTACCTGTAATGTTTCTAGAGACAAGCATTCCAGAGACATGTGCGTTGCGTTACCAGGCGTTCTTTCATGGAACCAAAGCTTACTAGTCAGTATGTTTTATTTTAGGCTCTGAGATGAAACCTAGCGCATTCCGAAAGGCTGCCTTTGCGTGAGCGCAGCTGTGAGCTCCAGTGCGCCTGGCCATGTGCACCGAGCTCTGTCGTCCTTGCTGGCTGCCTGGCCGTGCTCTGTCGTCCTGGTGACCCCTGGGCAGCAGGGCGCGCTCAGTCACACAAGGGCCTTTCACGCCGGGTAGAGGTCTCTGAGCCTTCTGAAATAAAGACTAGAGTGACGTCATATTTTCAGTGCCCTGGGTTTGTCCTGTTACACAACTCAGCTATAAATACTGCCAATGAGTCTCTGTTTCAGAACTGTGACTATCTTTCAGCCCCAAATCCAGGCCGTATGTCCTCACAATGTAACTGTTTCATGAAAGCAGGGGAGAAAGAAGTTCTTCGTGGTTTCAGCTCTACCAGAAAGTTTTGTTTCTGGTCGTGACAGCAGTATTATGCATAAATATAAATAAACCTTTGGGTGCTGCGGGGCTTGTTGTTTGGGTTAGGGTATCTAGGAGAGAATAATAATGATATGTGTTGCTTAATTTCTTGGGCAAGAAACTGTCACATTGCAAAATGCTGGGCGGTGTTTGTTTCGTGGATGGTGAACGCAATTTAAGGGAAAGGTTTGTGACCTCATCGAGGTGGCCATTTTGGTTTTGCCTCACCTGTCTTTGCCTTGCAAGGGAGGCAGTTTCAGGAGGCATCACCTTGTCCAGATGCTGCCCCCTGGGACTCAGTTCAGGGATGCTGAAGTCCCGTAATCCCTCTGTCCACTCCGTGCATTCTTTGTCCCCGTTCCAATGTTAACTGCAGACGGTTGACATGTTAGGTCTTATCAGGCAGCTGGGACTCTTTGGGTCTTTTCCTGGGAGCCTGGACACCTGAGTTCATTGGTAAAAATCTATTGTTTTCTTGCAAGTGGACAAAGAACAAGACAGAGCGTGTTCACCCCAGGGAGTGGGAGATGCCGTGGTGGGAAGATGAAGACCCTTTTGCTCCCAGCGGCCCTGTACATGGGAAGTGACTGTTTCTTTGACAGGGTGCCCCCACAGTGCTTAGTGCTTGGAGAGCACATGTGGCCACGCTGCAGGTAAGGGGTTAAGAACTCACAGACAGGCACCGAGGCTGCGGTGCCACGCCCTGGCAGGCACTTGCTGAGTGCTGTGTCAACCGTGTCCGCGGGCTACCTCAGCTACCGCTCTCAGTGGCCACCTCTCCTGCGAGCGTGGTTCCTGCGCCCTTGTCATCAGTGTTGAGCTGTGGCCTTGGAAAGTGGGGCGACCTGCCAAAGATCCCACAGTGAGTGAGAGCAGGGCCAGGCCGAGCGCCGGTTTGCATCCTGGGCTGAGGTGACTGTGTGTGTGTGTGTGTGTGTGTGTGTGCGCGTGCGCGCGCACGAGACCTGTGTCCTTGTCCATGTCTGTTTCTCATCTGGTCCTGTGTGTAATCTGGGGGACCTGCACGAGGATATGTAGAATTAATTTTTACATAGGGGTTATACCAAGGTTAGCTGAACTTTTAAAAACACAGTCACACTTAAAAAATATTCTGTTTTATAACATTCCAGTTAACTTCGAGGAAAGCACAGACTGGTGACTTTCAGGGGCCTCATGGGTACGGTGGCTCAGGTGGTCTGCCGTGTTCACTCTTGGCCACTGCCTAGGAGGTTGGCAGCCCGGAGTGTGGTTGTGCCTGGTGGCCCCGCGCAGGTCTGTCTGCCGCGGTGTGGCAAGTCTCACACGTCCTCCGGGCTGAGGGGCCGAAGCAGCCAGCGGCCAGGACTAGGCCGGGCGTAAACTTGACTTCCATGGCCAGAGACCTGCTAACAGGGGACCCCTGCCTCTGAGTCCCCGTGCCACGCATGTAGCAATTCACTACTCACTTTCTGGGTCTTGTTTTATCGAGCTTTTAACTAAACGTTCCATATGCTTTCACTGTACCCCCTAGCCCACCCCGGCAACGCCCTCTCACCTCACGTCTGCCACAGCCCCCAGACGGGCCACCGCCCTGGTATGCCGCTGTCAGGCCGTGCAGTTCAGAGCTCTTAGGTTTTCAAACACAGGCAGCACCCAGGTTGTAAATGGAACTTCCCCAGAAGTTATGTTACATACTGGATTTTGGGACTCTGTAAAAATAGTATGCATATCGGTTATGTTTCCCAATCAAACTACACTACTCAGCCCGTGTGCATGTGAAGTGTACTGATCCCCCAAAGCGCCAAAAACTGAATGTTCTTACAGAGCACGGCTGCCATGGAGAGCGCAGCTGGGCTGACTAACCGCCCCTCCCCTGCACTCCCAGATTGCCGCCCTGCCTGCTGCCCTGGGCAAGGAGATCTGCCCCCAGGTTTTAGGCCCCGGTCAGCATGGGGTCAGGTGGCAGAGGTGACTGTCGTGATCCTGGGCCCTCCTGGGCATCTCTGGTGTCTTGGGAGTCCTGCAGGATGTCCTTTGTTTCTTCCCTCCCCTTGCCTCCTTGTTGCTGCCCCTGGGGTGGAGAGGTGGGAAGAATGGGGGGGGGCGGGGTGCTTGCAGTTCTGAGGAGATTGCAGTTGCCTCCCCCACCCCCTTTTCTTAGGTGGAGAGGGTCTGAACATTGGAGGGAGAGCTGGGCCTGGAGGTCGAAGGAGAGGATTTGTCCCGGACCAGCCCCTACCAGCACACCCCCCTGCAGGTGCCTGGTGGAGGGGCAGTGGGACTGGATGCCTACCCCTGGCATGTGGGCAGCAGCAAGGGGGGATGGGGGCAGGGAGGGGGACAGTGGCAGAGGAAGTAGTAAGTTCACAGCGCATCTGTTTAAACATCTTGCTCAGTCTGTAAAATGGGACAAAACCCACTTTGAGGCCCCCCCAGTTCCTGGTCCAGCTACATAGCTAATGCTCTGTTTTCTAAGGAAGGTGTGCTTTAAGACCTCAGGGATGGAGCCCAGATGTGCCGCATCTTGCCCGCAGCCCACTCTGTCTGTGTGGGCTTCATGGTCTTCACCACAGCAGGGCCTCAGCTCTTGGGTAATGCAGGCGGGGTGGGGGGCGCCAGCCCACCCCAGGGCTCCCGTAGTCTCCTCCTCAACCCACTGCTCTCGGGCGTCTCTTCTTCACCGACACAGGTGTGCGGAACGGGTCTCTCTGCGGCCCCAGGGGGCCAGCCAGCAGGGGCAAGAGCGCCCAGAGGAGAGGGCGCAGGGGCTCTGCCAGCGGGACCAGGGAGCCTGCCCTGGGCCGGCAAGTGTGGGAGAGGGAGAAGCAGGTGGGCGCAGGAGGGTGACTCCTCGGGAGCGGTCACCTATCACATCAAGGATCCGGGACTGGCCAACGTGGCTAAAATAGGCAGCCCCCCCCCCTCCCCCCCAACCAGGGGTTTTGCATTCACCCCTTTCCCGAAGTGGACTGCTGCCTCTGCTCGGAGCCGGGCGGGTGTTCGTGAGAAACCCAAAGGGCAGGCAGGGCTGCCCGCAGTGAAACGTCCGGAAGAGACGCGCTCATGACCCGAGAACGGGGTGAAGTCAAGTATTTCATCCGTCGGGCCGCAGAACCCTCCTACGATGGTTTGCAAAAGCTGAACTAGGGTGGATTACTTAAACTAGGTGTAGGGGCTCTCCACTTGCCCCGGAAGCCTAGGTTTAACAGCGCACAGCTGGGTGCGCTCAGGCCTCCCTCAAGGCCGCAGACGCGGGACAGGAGCCCCTGCAGCGCGCCGCGCGGAGACTCAGCCCTCACCTTCCTGCGGCCGATCCAGGCCCCGCCGAAGGGGTCCTCACACACCAGCGCCCGTGGTTGCTGAGACCCTAAGCCGGCTTTTCTGGGGGTGGGTGGGCTGTCGCGAGGGCTCCGGGGACTACGGGCTAGCCAAGGGAGCAGCTACCCACGGCCGGCTTGGCTGCAGGCCTCTGCCCCACACAGCCGGGCAGGTGTTGGAGGGCGGAGGCCGGCGGAAGGCGTCTTCTCCGGTTGGAAAGGAAATGTGGCATTAAGGCGCCTCCCGGCGCCCCAATAATAACCGCATAACCAGAGCTGTCCGGGCAGCGGGAGGAAAGTGGGCGGCAGGAAGCGGACAGGCTGCGGCCCCCTCCCTCCCCGGGCGGCGCGGGACCCGAGCGTCGACCACCGAGTGTTGGGGCGACCTGGTTCAGTGAGCGCCGGGGTGCCACGCCAGACGGGGCGCCCTGTCCTGCAGGAACTCAGTTCAGTGAGCCGGCTTCAACATGCCTCGCGGGCCAGAGCACTTGGCCCGGGACCTGTCGGGGGAAAGCTGCAGCTGGACCCGTCCACGCTTTTCTGGTCGATACCGAGGCCAGGAGGCCGGGCGCGGGGCGGGGTGAGATGGCCGCGGGACGGGCGGCAGGCTGTGGCCGTGCTGCCTGCTGGCTCAGGGCGGCCGGCACCGCGGCCGGGCTCGGGCGCAGCGAGGTCGCGTTGGGCGGTGCCAGCGAAGGGTTTGGGTGGCCGGCCGGGTCGGCTGACCGCAGGAGCTGGGCGGGCCGAGCGGTGTCCGTGCCCGCAGCCACAGGGCGGCGGTGTTCCAGCTCCTGCCGCCGGCTACCTGGGTTGCGGCCCCGCCGGCGCTCAGCGGAGCTCCAGACTTCAGCACCCCGAGCGCGGGCACGGAGGCGCGCGGGAGGGGAGGCGCGTGGGGAGAGGAGGCGGGCCGCGCGGGGGCTGCGGGGCCTCAGGCCGGGGGCTGCGAGGACGCTGAGCCCCGCCCCATCCCTCCTCGCTCCTTCAGGACCCGAGGAGCCGGGGGCATGGACCAAACCCCGCTGGTCTGGCACCATGACGCCTGTGCGCTTGGTGGTGGCTCTGATTTTAGGGGCGCTCCCCGAAGTGGTCAGCTCTGATCCGGTCCTCGATTATCCCCTCCACTACCGCCATCGCCATCCGCCCCCTGCGGCTCCCCACTTTCCTTACCACCTTCCCGTCCTACAGCGGCCGCCGAGGACGTCCCCGTCCCTGCTGGCGCGCGCCCCGCGGCCCCGGCCGGCGCCTGGTGCGCAGCGCCCGCTCCCCCTCCACGCAGAGCACCCGTCTCGGCCGCATCCCGGGGACTGCCCTGCCGGCGGGCCCTGGGTCAACGTGACGGACTTTGGCGCCCCATGTCTGCGCTGGGCGGACGTGCCACCCCTGCTGGAGCGGTCGCCCCCAGAGGGCTGGGCTCCCCTGCGAGGGCAGCGCCACAACTTCTGCCAGAGACCCGAAGGCGCGGGCCGGCCCTGGTGCTTCTACCGGAACGCCCGTGGCCGGGGGGACTGGGGCTACTGTGACTGCGGACACGGTGAGCGGCCTCGGGCAGGCGGGGAGCTGGCCTGGCTGGGGGAGGGCGTGCGGTTGCGGGGTTGCGGTGCCCGGGGCGGTGGCGGCTGCACTGAGTTACGCGGCAAGTGCCCCGTACCTTGGCGTTGGACTCACAAGGTGTGCGGTGTGTGGTCGTCAGGGCTGATGCAGGTTTTCCGAGCCTGGCTCTGCTCTGCGTGCCTGGGTGTGGACTTGCCTCTGGCCGGCCACCTTGTGTGTGCTTGTGTGTGTGCACTCTCACATGCCCCGGGGGACGCGTGTTCTCTATCTAGATCAGCCTGCCTTCAAGGCCTTACAATATTTACACAAAAGAGGCAAAGCAAAGGAGGAGATAGAGTTTCTAATTACTTGTTCTGGAAAGGGAGATATTAAATATAATTATGACAACCTCCTCACGGCCCCGATTTGGAAAAACATACAAAAGTTGCCTTACTTCCATCATTGACCTCTATTAGAAAAAGTATGGCAAAATTTCCGGGCCAAAATAAAACTTGTCGAAACAATGCTCACATCCTGGGGCAGAGAGTGGTCAGTGTCATCACCGAGACAAGAAAACGGAATGGGGAGGGGTGGAAATAGTAACTGTCTTGGGGAAGAAGCAGCTGGATGTGGTTAAGTGCATCTTTCCCCGATGCTGCTCTTCGGTTGTGCATGCGATCTGGGGGTGAGGGGGTTTGGTGACACAGGGAGGGACTTGGTCCAATGCTCTGCTTCTGTGGCCACACGGACTTAAGCCTGAACAGACTTAATGGCAGCGAGCAGTCTGCCTTCCCACAGACACTGCTTCCTCTGAGTGTG